>CATIWR010096477.1:0-19200 GCA_949677035.1 Omphalea diandra | reverse complement strand
ATATATATATATATATATATATATGTGTGCAAAATATTCTTTAAAAGCATTTGTTTTAAAAAAAAGAATAACTTATTTTCTATTATCTAATTGTAATGCTAGAAAAAAAAAACTATATTTTGGCATTTAAAATACACAACAAATATCAGTTTTCTTTAAATTTATATTACTTTAACAATGTTTGACTGTAAAGCTTTATTTATTTTATAAAAGATAACTTTTCTAGATAAATATTTTTTAATTATTTTATAAAAATAATTTTTCAAGATAAATATTTTTTAATTTTAAGAAAAATATTTTGTAGTTTTTACAATATATTAAAAATATTAATTTTGATATACAAAATTTAAAAAATAGACTATTAATATTTTATATTCATATTATTTATTATTTAATATGTGAAAAGAAATTAAAAAATTATATAGGTCTATCAATCACTGATGGTAGTATTTGGTAATGAGTATTGAAAGTCAATGATAATTAGTAATAATAAGCATAGTAACAGTTTTCATTTGATTAAGTTCATTAAATCCAAGAAATAATTTTTTTCTAAAAATAAAGTCATTTTTCTTAAAAATGATTTAATTATCTTTTGATCATAAAAATATTTTATATTAAGTAACTTTCATGATTATGCTAAATATAAAAAATATTTCATCAAATAAGCAAATCATAAAAGTTTTTATTTTTTTATATTTATTATTAAATATAAAAAAATACATTAAGAAAGTAAATTACAATGATCCTTACCTATTAGTTGGTGATCGATAATGACAGTTAAAAATTAAGAATGATAAAGGATAATTAGTAAATTATTGAATAAAAACTGTTCTTGTGAGGTCCCTATTGAAACGGAGAATCAAAAGATATTAGACGCCGTAATGCCTTTGGAATTGTGTCCTCCCTTCCCTACCCCAAGAACCGATGCCTGATAAGGCATAATCTAGAAGACGCAAAAAGGAATGTCAAAATTATTGACAAGTTAAATGCTTTGACGTCACCGTTAGATCCGTTTAGCACCAGATTCGTGCTTGCCGCATCCGATTCTCATCGTCGTTTTCACCTTCCCCACTGCGAGATCGAGGGCGCCGTTTTTTAATTTCATTAGTACCACCTATTTTGTTCATATTTAGGAAAAAGCCATCATAAATTGCATCTGGATTTCCTATGCTTTTTTTTAATAATATTATGAAACTAAAGAACGTTAAATTATTAAGAATAATTCCTAATCTTCAAATGAATCACATTAAAAAAAAAAAGTGACGAATGAAAAGGTGAAGATCAATTTATTCCCATTTCAAATAAGGCATAAAACCTTGAACAAAAGTTAGATGATTCTTTGGATAGAGATGGACATGCATTTGAATATCATGTAAGCAACACTGTATTATTTTTAATGCTGAAGTTAATAAATTAAAAAAAACAAAGAAAAGAAAAACGAATACCATTTTAAAAAATAATGATTAGCTCAATTAATATGTTTACAAATAATTAGAGAATCATTGTTTATATCCTTTCCTAGTAATTAGATCGATTTAATTAATTTAATTTATTATATATTGTTTTTTAAAAAATTAAATAATATTTTAAAATAAAAGAATATAAGATGATAAAATAACAAAACATACTTTCAATATCTAAACTTTAATAAAAAATTAAAAATTAAAATTTTAACATAAAATAATATGATTTTGGTAGAATTGGTGCAGTCTAATTTCCTAATTTTATCAATTTTAATTAATTTCTTAATGATATGATTTTCTATATTCATTCAGATAAGATTACTTATTGATTTTCAATTTTATTAATTTAATTTAATCTAATTCTAAAAACATTGATTTTATATTATATTTGAGATAAATAGATATGAATTGAAAGATTGGTCTAGTTAACCTCCAAATAGTTTAATTGGTAAAGATTTTTTTTTTTTCTTTTTAAGGTGTACTCTACTATAAAGTAATAATATTGTATAAGAGACATTACTCTATTGGTTGCTTAAGTTAGCATATGAATCATCGTTGAATCTAATCCATGATTAAAAGTTTAATCAATTAAAAATACTATTAAACATCCTCACATGCTCCTTGTGGTCCCCTTCCAAATCCTCTCATGGTGCCTGTGAAAAAGAGCAAAAGCAAAAGTTGTAATAAACCATAATAAAGTCAAAATAATAATAATAATAATAGTAATAATAATAGTGAGAGATGCAAGACAATGCCTTTCATATTCAAAGCTCCCGATTCTCATTAAAGAAAGTGTGGAGGGAAACATAGACACGTGAGGTTCATATTGCGTCAATGCTTTTGCTCCAAAAATTTTATCCATCTTTCTTTTCTTTAGTAAAACATGAATAATTATATGCAACATTGATGTATCCATTTATTTTTATTATAAATTTTTAGTTAAAATAAATAATAGATAAAAATAGAATATAAATAAATTATTGATATTTTTTTTCGAATTTTGTTTGTCTAACATATAATATCCTTACTAAAAACATTTAAATGACCAATGATAAATAAGAAAATAATAGGTATTTTATATTTATGTAAACTAATAAAATTTATCCACATTTTTTTAAAATTACTTTTATTATAGAAAATTTGGAATTAAACTTTATGATAATAATATATCGATTCATTAATGTATCATAGTGTCACTCCATGAGACATTGTCCGTTTTGGGCTTTTTCAACACAAAAAGTTTAAGCAAAAGGGCTTCTTATTTAAGCAAAGATCTTTGGGGTGTGTGTGTTTATGGGCAAATTATATTATAGATTTGTCTCCACCTTGCATTATGGTTTTAACTTAAACAAGCATTCATTTTTTGTATTTTGTGGAATTACTTTTAGTTATATATGTGGGATTCATAATTTCAATACGTGTGGGTACAAGCGTTTTGTTTCCTTACAACGAAATCAACAATTTAAAAATTTCAACTCCGGTTTTTTTATTTTGAAAGTTTCCTTTCTTATTCAACATCACAAAGTTTTTATTCGAGATCTCTTCTTTAATAAATATTTTTAATAAATAATTCTATATTTTTTTCTATATTGCAATGAGTATAAAAAATATTCATTAATAAATATTCTAAATAAATATCAATTTTTAATAAATATTTTTACTATTTTATGGCCCTTTGATCACGAATGGGCCGAACGACTTGCAAGATGTGGTAAATGTAAGTTACGGGGTTATGTTTATCACAACCACTCCAATATTTAAGTTAGAGAGTGTAGGATAAAAGAGTTTGTATGTTAAGAAATATGGAAGCGTGGAGAAGATAAATGATAACTTATGGAAAATCCTAATTAAGACGTATCTCAACAGTGTAAAATCATGAGAATTTGTACCTCTCCCTTCCTTCTAGATCTTTCTCACTCGTGCCAAAGTAGTGTCCATTGTGCTTATCTTTATTGTCCTAAAATATTTGGAAAAGCATCCATTCTATAACCATCTAGTTCCCAAACATTAGACATCTTTATCTTTTAGCTCTAGCAAACATCCAAATGATCTAACCGTTCAATTATCCAACCATTTGTGTTTTAATGATTGGTCACCCATCTGATCTTCAAGGGTTCAATTTAAAAGGCCTACTTACAGGACACATGTCCATTCCTAAGATGTACGGTTATATGAACGTTATTAACAGTTCCCCTGAATGACTATGATTCTGACATTGATGTTAGTGTGTGTGTGTTCGATGTAGGATTTTATTTGAGCAATCAAATGCAATGTGTTCGGTGTAGGATTTTTATTTGAGCGATCCAATGCTTGTAGATATTTCGTGTGTTAATAGACATATCGATTGGGTTTGCTAAAAGCTGCAATGATTGCTTTGTATTTCATGCAAATAATTGATGCACGAATCTCGATACATGCCTTTTGTTACCCGCTTTAAATGCGACATGATTCTTGATATTTTTTCCTTTTAGTATATAAGGAATGAGA
Source organism: Omphalea diandra (assembly GCA_949677035.1). Taxonomy (NCBI): domain Eukaryota; kingdom Viridiplantae; phylum Streptophyta; class Magnoliopsida; order Malpighiales; family Euphorbiaceae; genus Omphalea; species Omphalea diandra. Next base: position 15,250 of record CATIWR010096477.1, on the reverse strand, counting down.
AATGCATCACAGTCACTCTTTGCTTCTTCAATGCCATTTTGTTGCTAAATTTTCCTCTCCCTTCTTCATTTTCCTATATCTGGCTTTTATTGTTTGCAACTATGTTTCTAGACTCTTAGGTATTAATCTTCTTAATTTTTTACTTGGTCTATTAGTTTTTTCATCTCCTCTTTTTTTTTTCTTCTTGTGGAAAATGACGGGGTTTAATTGGACATGCTATAGAGAAATAGGGGGCCTATTAAATTGTCATAAAAAGAGAGGACCTTCATCACCTCTGGGAAACCTACGAGATTCCTACTGAGTATGGTATGGTAGCCTGTTCTACTAGTTATAGGGTTACTATGCCCCTAGCTAGTGGCCATAATGGTGTATAGAGAGCAAATAGAGGCTAAGCCTAGGTTCTCTCTTCACCATGTAATTATTGAATATGTGATTTCCTAATTTGTCCCTCTTACCCAACTTCATTTGAATGCCATTCAGATCCTATACAGTCTCATCGAGATATGTTGGGTGATAAGGTTGGTATTAACCATTCCACAAATCCAACACCTATATAGACAACTCACCAAAAGAATGAGGTTTTCCTCTCTCTTACTACCAAAGCAAAAAGCAAGGTTGTATTCAACCTTCCTTCATTTGTGAAGGATTGGTTGAATAAAATCTTCCCTATCTCTTTTGCTTCAACTTTTCATACCTTATCCTGAGCCTTTATAGAAAAACCCTCAACACCTATAGTCTCTTCGAGCACTTTTGAACTTCATCAACTGTTCGAGGTGGTCTCAGAGTGTTTCAAGGTTCAACCTTCTTACAAGAAGTACATAAGGAGGTTTATTTGAAACTGAACCCTTATTATGGAGTACCCTCCTCTAAGGTTAGATGGAGCGGATTGGTCAGAAGAGGGGGAGGAGTATGAAGATGAGATAGAGATTGAATCTCCCAAACTACCTGTAGTTAGGAAGAGGTACTTTATTTCTATTCTATTTTCATTCATTTTACTAATGTACACTAAATATCCCTTTATACAGGTAAGATTGAGTTCCTCAGGAATGTTCAAATTGACTTTGACTTGGTGAACTACCTACGATTGCTCCTTCAAGGGAGAAAAAGGATAAGTCGATCTTGGTGAGGGCGAGTAAGTGGTCGAGGGTAGCAAATGCCTTGTTGTTCCTACACGAGATGTTCCAAACCTGCCTATCCCTTCATTAGCCAATAAGGTTCCTACTTCAACTCCCTCCTTTTCTACCTAAAAGACTAAGAGCAAAAGTATTTAAAAAGAGAAAGGGAATGAGAGGAAGAGAAACTCTTCTTAAGTGGTGGAGTCGTACAATGAGGAAGGCACTAGGAACAGATGGAGGCCCTATAAGCCTTAGGGAGGAGTGCCCAAACCCTAAGGGTTGGCTAGAGGCGAACTTAAATGGCACTGTTCAAAACCTTGCCATTGTGACAAATTTTTGGACTTTTTTTACCTCTAGCTTGACAAATAGGATTGAGCTGAGGTTTCCTCAATTGACTTGGAGTGTACTAGTACCATGTATATGTTTAGAGGCCTCCAAATGCTTAAGGAAAGCTGAAGAAGAAGATTTATGACGTCTTTTTTCTATAAGTATTTAATCATTTTTTTCTTTTTTCTCATTTTATTAGTACTTTGTAACATTTGTTATTTTAGATAGTTTATTGAGAAAAGGATAAGGGAGGACTTTATGAGGGTGAAAGCAATAGAGAAGAAACATGTAGCTAAATTAAAAAAAACTTTGACTTTCTTATGTTAATGAATTAAAAAAGCTCAGCACTAGCAAACTTCACTTGGAGAAAGAATTATAAAGAAAGATCGAACTTGTGAGGACTAACTACCAAGTAATAAGGCATTTTCATAAGTGTGTAAATTCAGTTGTGGCATTAGGTCTAGCTCGAGAGGTGAAGATGTCCTTTTTATGTTCACATGTACTGACAACTTATAGTCAAGGGATCAAGAAGATTCTAGAGATGGATCACCCAGGAATAAATTTGTCGAAGCTGAAGCATATCGACTTCTAAAAGATGTATGAAGCTTGCACCAACCGAAAATAAAAAGAATAGCAGTGGGTATCTGCTTTTGATACTCCCTACCCAACCATATAATATAAAGCAAATCCAAGGACCAAGATGGTGCAGGTAATTACATCTCTTGTTACTTCAAGTGATTTGGCAACCAACGAGAGTTTGGGCAAACTCCCTACATCCTCTTTAAACTTAGAGAACACTCTTCTTTTACCACTATTGGTTCTGAAGGTAATGGTCATAATGTAATTGAAAACCCCTCGAATCTTCAGGCAAAGAGAACACCTGAAGGCCCAAAGGAAAGAGTGAACATAGAGGACCCTTCATGCTCTTAAGCTGTATTTTTACATTTTTTGTATCTTATTTTGCATCTTGTACTCTACAACATTTTGAGGAGTATAAATGAATGATTTTTCTTTATAATATCAAGTACCTTCTCTAGTAGTCTTTCTGATATAATAGATATTTCTTCATTAAGTGGAGAGAATAAGTCCTAGAAGGCTAAGTAAGATAATCAAACCTTCAACATGTGGAACTATTTTTTAGTGTTTCTGATATTCTGAATAATGACCTGAATTTATAGAGTTTGAATAAATCATTATAGTTCTTACTCTTCATATGGATAATGCAACGTTTAAACTAGATAGTTGGGAATAACCATGGGTAGTTAATTAGACAATGATTATCAGGGACTTTTATACTTGTAAATTGTTTGAACATTTATACTTGTTATGTTTGTATAATTCAAAGGAACTAAATGTCCTTATAAACACTTATGGTTTTTAAGGTGAATCGAATCCTAACTTGCTTCTATGGCCCTTAGTCGAATCCTTATATTTAGTAAAATTTTATGGTTTTATTGGGAGAATTGAACTCTTAAGGAGTTTTATGGCTTTCAAGGTTAGTCAAACCTTTGTAATTAGCAATATTTTATGGTTTTTATTAGGAGAACTAAACCCTTAAGTAGTTTTATGGTTTTTAAGGTTAATTGAACCTTTATACTTGGCAAAATTTCCTAGTTTTTATTAGGAGAATCAAACCTTAAGTATTTTTATCACTTTTAAGGTTAGCCAAAACTTTATACTTCCTCGGATGTTATGGCTTTTGGGGTAGGCTGAACACATTTGACTCAATGTATACCAAATAACCTTTTTATTGATAGTACTTGCGAAGATTATCTACATTCCAGAGCCATGGGATCAGTTGTCCCCCTTAATATCGCTAACTGGTAGGTTTCATTTCTTGTTACATTTACAACTAGGTAGGGGCCTTCCTAATTTGCTCTAAGTTTTCCTACCCAACATCCCCTTTTCCTATCTCTACCTTCTTAAACACTAGTTTGCCCTTCTAAAAAGATCTTTGGCAAACTTTTTTTTTTTTTATGGTAAAAAGCAATCTTTGCTTTGTACATTGTTGTTTAGAGAGTTGTTTGTTCTCTTCACTCTTCAAGTAGATCAATACGTAACTTAGCTCTTTCATTATTGACGTCTAGATTAAAGTGTTAAACTTTATAACTATTCATGCTAACCTCTATTAGAACTATTGCCTCAATGTCAAACGTTAAGTTGAATAGTGATTCTCTATAGGCCTTTCTAAAGGTAGTTCAACACATCTAGAGCACGTGTGATAACTGTTCAGCCCATTCTCCTTTAGCTCTATTGACTCTTTTCTTGAGTCCACTGAGGATAGTTATATTGTGATTTATGTTTGTCCATTTGTTTAGGAATAGGGCATAAAGGTGAATTGAAGATTGATGTAGAGATTATTGCAAAATTATTCGAAGCTATCACAACCGAATTGCTTACCATTGTCCATGATATGCATATTGAAGATGTTAAACTTGCAAATGACCTATTTTCAAAAGAAATTTTCTATCTTTTTAGTTGTGATGGTAGCTACTATTTTAACTTCTACCCATTTGGTAAAGTAGTTAATGGTGACAATAATAAACTTCATTTGCCCTATTGTTTGGGGGAAAGGACCAAGAATGTCCATACAACATGTGGCGAACGACTAGGGGCTAGTGATGTTGGTTTGCTGCACATGTAGGACTCGAAAGATTTTATCATGCTTCAGGCATTTCTCACAAGTACATACTAATTGTTTTGCATCCTTTGTGGTTGGCTAGTAGAACATTTAGAGTAGAGATTTATAGGCCATTGTGTGCGATCCTTTATGAATGCCACAGATCCCTTTATGGATTTCTCGGAGGACATAATTGCCTTCCTCCTTAGAGATGCACTTGGTCCAGGGATGTGTGGTTGATGTCTTATAGAGTACTCCTTTATGGTAGGAGTACTTTGTTGATCATCTTTGTATCCTTATGGCATCTATTCAATTGCTGGGTAATTCTCTTTATCTAAATACCGAATGATTGGTTGCATCTAGCTGTTTGGTTCTACCATATTCAGGACCTCCTATTGGTTGGAGTTATTCTTCTTTGAGTTGAAAGTTTCATAACTCTTCTCTTTATTCTACCACTGCTTTGACTATCATTTTGCGTCGGTATTCTCTTCTCTAGGTATCTGAACAATTGTCTAGGTTCCTCCTTGCTGAAAGAGCTTACTAAACAGCTGTTAACACTTCCTTAGGTACTTGGCTAGGTTGTCATCCTAGGTTTGAAAATCTCCTATGATCTGGTTACCAACCAGCATAGAGCCATTGAATACTTGTAGTTCTTCTATTCTTACTTTTAGGGCTAGGTTAAGTCCCACAACTAAAGCCTCATATTCTATAATATTGATAGTAGCACTAAATTTTTAGGCAATAACATATATTATTTTGATTTTACTAGCGCTTTAGAGGACTACTCCTACCTCTTTACTGAATAATAGATGCATCATCCTAATGCTATGATCTTTTCATTAAGCTTATGGACATCATTAATGGTTTGGGGTGATTTCATACCTATGATTGCTTGTATCTTTTCAAGGTTGGCCTTAATACCTCGTTCAACAATCATAAATCCCATAAATTTACCTGCTTTTACTCTGAAAGTGCATTTTTTTGCGTTTTGCTTCATGTCATATCTATTCAAAATACTAAAAACTTCTTGCAGATCATCTGCATGAGACTCACCAATTTTACTTTTAATAATGATATCATCTACATATATCTCTACATTGTTAGCGATATGTTCTCGAAACATGAAGTTCATCAACCTCTAGAAAGTTGTGAATGCATTCTTCAAGCCAAAGCACTACAAGAAACTAACAATTTATAGATGAAAAATTTCATAGATAAATATATCAATTCTATCAATAATGATAAGTTACAGATGGAATTATGACAAAAGAATCCATCAACAAAGGTTTGGTCGATAACACGTTATCGATAGAAAAGACAATATGTCATAAAATATACTACTGGAATAGGAACAAATATTTCGTCAGCAAAAGTGATTAAAAATGGTCAACAGTTGCCACAACTAATGTCGATCGATAAATCCATCAGTAAGTCCAAAGCAAATTTATCGGGAAGTTTTATATTAAATTTTCATTTTTAGTTAGTTTTTTTTCGGTAATACATCTGTGTTATTTTTATCAAATTTACAATAATTTTAAATTTTGATTCTAAATTTTAGTTTTATATGTTCATATGTGTGTGTGTATATATGTATGTTTGCAAAAAATTTTCAAAGTTTTACATTAAAAAAAACTATAAAAGCTAATATGCTAATCTTCAATTGCTTCCTCCTGATCGACCAAACAATCATCTGCATCGGCATCAGCGATAGTAAGATCAGATTCAAAAGGAGAAACAAAAGCTAGAGCTTGAGCAATAGTAGTGAGAGGTTGAGCAGGCACTGAAACTAGGGTTATAAATATTTATAAATGAGATTGAAGAGGTATTTCAGTTTGCTAAGACACGACATGCAACTAGTTCTCCATAACTCGCATTCGTGTATCTATAGACTAGATGTGGACAAGATAGGATTGCATCCTCTCATCTACATGCCTATCGACCTATCGCTAAAAGTCCATGATAAAAGGTTATAGAGCTAATGAAGAGCTAGCACCTAAGGACTCACTATAGAAATGAGTGGCCTGATCAACTATACCATAGATCTGCCCCTTCACCCAGTCTCCTACTACTAGCAAGAAAACCTCGCACTCATCTACCTGATAAGGCTCATTAGATCTTAGAGCTGGCTATGACAACTAGACACATTGCCTATCAATATCATCCTGCATTTTGTAAAAGCATTAATGATTATAATAATAAAAAATTTAAAAATAAAATCAATAAGTTATTACTTACATTAATAATGCTCGAGCGTGTATTTATGAAGGTCTACATGTCATATTTTTTCATATGTATATACATAAAGGCATCGATAAGCAAAGCCTTTCATCCTAGCTATTAAGTCTGTTATTAAGTGAATGAAAATATGAAATGAAAAAAACTTAAATAGATAAATCAAGGAATAATTCATAAATTGTAAATATTAATTACTAGTTGTCTGGTGTGGTCATAATGAGGTATAGACCCTCAGTGTGCTTGAATGGACCTGAGCCATGACCTCCTTTTTCTATCCTCTTATTCAAGTTAGCCTGGCAAGACACAAGTTGAGAGTGGGAGGAACTCCACTGTGTCTGCTAGTAATCCTAAGCCTCATTATGCACTAAGGTCTCTTTACTCTTATACTTTAAATCATGAATTATATCCTTGTACCTTAAGGCAACTTTTTTAAAGAAGGCTATTTGAACTAAGGCATCAATGGCCTAGTCCCATTGAAACTGCTTCTGTAACAATAATAAAGATAAAATTAATAATTAGTAAATACATAATACAAAATTTATTACAAATTAACTTGGAATTGAAAACATTCGATACCTTGAACTTCTCCTAATATAAAGTCTTCACGAACTGTGGTACCTTCTTCTAGTTGTATCCATCTATATGAATATTTTACTTGAAGATTTTCTGATATGCACAAAAGCATCTACCAAACAGATGCAAACTACAAAAAAAGTTAGAATAAAAAATTAGTGTGACCATTAGTAAATATTGAATGAAATAAATAAAAAAAATAATTAATACATACCTCCCATGCTGTAAAGAAGTCTGAGGTCATAACTTGAGAGCAAGCACTGTATACAAATCATTAGGCTTCGTCGGCGTAGATAGCCCTTTGGATGATAAAGGCATTGGTGGCATTGAGGGAGTATATGAAGTTAGAGTTGTGGGCATTGATACAACTGTGTTGGATGAAGGCAGTGTAGGCATTGATATAGTTGTACTGGATGGAGGCTGTAGTGGCAAAGGCAGCCTGCACTCATGGGTACATCCTCTGCTGGTTGAACCACCTCGAGCCGATGTACTTGAGTTGCTAAGTATACTATGTGTCATCTAAATTTACATGTTGTTGTTGTTGTTGTTGTTGTTATTATTATTATTATAACTACATGCTAAAAGTAAAAGTTATAAGTATACAAATACCTGACTGGATGGTGAAAGCTATAACTTACTCAGAATCTTCATACTCTATATTCTTTTTAAACATCACATCTTCCAATGATTTGATTCAGTTTGTAGCTTCATTTTATCTTCTAATTGAATATCTTCATTTTTGTTATTTTAATTGATAAAAGACTCGTCCGGATCATTTAAACTTCTCAGTGGCTCATCATCCGTAATTTCAAGTAGTGACAAATTTTCAACATCCTCTTGAAATGGAGTTTGAGATAATGTCTTAATAGATTAATTTTTGATTTCAACAAATGATCTAGGTTTTGTTTTGAATACTGTCCACCAATCAAATTTGTCCCATCATGGAATAAGGAACATAATTCACTTGACAAGCATGCATTGCCAACATAAATGATTCATATTTATTAAATTGTCACTAGTAGTTGATTTCAACTAGATTACAATTTTCATGCACTTTCATACCCACTTTAGGTGTCAGATCAAACCATTCATATTTAAATAAAATGGTTCTTTTTTATTAGAAGTTTTAGGTACTCCAACTGGAGCACTTCGATCAGTCGACCGTAATAGTCATATACATTTTCACTATAGTTGAAACCCTTAATACTTACTCCACTATTTAGTGTTGCCTTATGAGAGCCATATTTTTTTAATATGAAACTTGTACCCATTTACAAAGTAAATGGATACATAGTCACTCTGTAGGGGACCCTTTGCAAGATCTTCGATAAATTGATTTGTGATTCATTTTGTTGGATAATTTGCCTAAAAGAAAACAACTAATTAGCTACATTGTTTATAGAATAATTAGTATTATAGTTTATTATTTTAATATTAGCTAGTTTATACTCACATATGACTCGAACCAATATCAAAATTCTAAATCCAACTTTTTCTCAACCTCATCAGTGGATATGTTAGGAAAAATGTGCTTCAATACATCAATATATAAGTTTCATAATAATATAGTTCACACAATTGCTGAAATTTTGACAGTATCTCACTATAATTCTCCTAGTGCATCAAACTGAAAAATATTTTCCAACATTTATCACTATACATTAAGAGACTATGTAGGAGATAAATAACTAAAATTCACAGCTATATAATAAACTATATTGTGTACTACAAGTTATATTATACAATGAATTTTCCAAACTGTCTACTTTGGATAACTCGATATGATCTCATCATCCAATGAGAATCACACTGAATGAGATATCTAAGTTTATACCTATATATTATTCTATGAAATTTATAGAAATTATAAAGAAATTTTGTATAAATTATATATTTGTTTGGTATTATCCTTTCAATAATAATAAAAACTAAATTCAAGATAAACATTAAATTCAAACAGTTAAGAATTTAACATTAAGTTCAAAATAAACATTAAGTTTTATGACATTGTTAATTTTTTTTGAAACCTTTAGAATTTATTCAAATGTATAATTTATATTATTAATATAAATTTTTCAATAATTTTGAAACTTTTTATTATCAATATATTTTTAGAGTATTTTATGGCATTTATCCTTAATTTGTAATTTTAGTGCAACATTATATAAAATTTTTAGTTTTTTAGCCAATTTTGAACAAATACATTTTTTTTGTATAGGTTATGTCATTGATTATATTATTAATTTTTAAGCAATTCATGTCAACATAATTTTTGAGTACTTTATGGCTTATTAATTTGTAATTTTAGGGCAATAGTTCTATATAATTTATGTAAAATTTTTAGTTTTTGGTCAATTTTGAACAAATACATTTTTTTATAGGTTATGTCATTAATTACATTATTAATTTTTAAACAATTCATGTCAATATAATTTTTGAGTATTTTTATAACATTTGTCATTAATTTGAAATTTTTAGGGCAATAGTTCTTTATAAATTATATAACATTCTCATTTTCATTATGCAATTTTGGACAATTTATATATCCTATGTCATTAATTATATTATAAATTTTTATGCAATTTAAGTCAATATAATTTTTTACTATACAATTAACATTTTTGATATTTTATGTTTTAAATTTTAGGGCAATTTAAGTCACTTATATTTCTTTGATTTATTCAATATTATGCAATCTTATTATCTTATTATACAATTTTATAAAATTTAAATTTTATTACATATAAAAATGCATATATACAAATATTTTTTAACATACCAGTTGATAAACAAAAAATATTTTATAATATCATTCAAATATTTCATATAATACCAAATTTTACATTTTTATTGATATTTATAATTTAAAAAACTTCTAAATTAAATATCCACTTCTTGAAGTGCATAAATCATAAATTTCTCGAAAAGAAATTTCAACCTAAGCACAAAATGCAAACAAAAAATTGTAAATTACACATAACAATAAAATTATAAAATTTCTATAATTTAATTAAATTAAAATAATTTTACAGATTAAAGACATACCTAAATTGCTAAATTTAATGAATTTAAAATTTCTAAAATTAAATTAAATGACCCTTGATTTAATAAATTTAATTAAAGTTTTTAAAATTTATATAATTTTTCAAATTTAATTAAATTACACTTAAATTACTAAAATTTAATTAAATTTTCTAAATTTTTTTCAATTTTCTTAAATTACTAAATTTAATTAAAATTTCTAAAATTTACTTTCATTACACTTAAATTCTATAATTTAATTAAATTACACTTAAATTGGCTATTAAATATTTCTACAATTTCTCAAATTTAATTAAATCACTAAATTTTCTAAATTTTCTAAAATTACTAAATTTAATTAAAATTTCCAAAATTTTCTTTCATTACACTTAAATTAGGCATTAAAAATTTCTACAATTTTTCAAATTTAATTAAATTACTAAAATTTAATTAAAATTTGTAAAAATTTAATAAATTACACTTAAATTACTAATTTTTTTAAAAAATTTTAAAATTTAATTTCATTACACTTAGATTTATAAATTCTTTTAAATTATGCTAAAATTAATCATTGAATGTTACTAAAATTTCTAAAACTTCTCAAATTTAATTGAATTATTTTTAAATGATTAAAGTTAATTAAAATTTTTAAAATTTTATTAAATTACACTTAAATTACTAATTTCTAAAATTTAAGTTCATTCCACTTAAATTTCTAAAATTTCATTATATTACACTTAAATTAGTTATTAAATGTTACTAAAATTTCTACAATTTCTCAAAGTTAATTAAATTACACATAAATTACTAAATTTAATAAACTTATTAAATCACTAAATTTTTTAAATTTATTAAATTACTAAAGTTACTAAATTTACAAATTTTACACTGAATTTCTATTAAATTATATAATTTACAAAAATTCACCAAAGAAATTTTCAATATTCCCAACATATTTCACTAAAATTCGTCATAACCAAATTCATATAAATAAAAACTCCATAAATTATATAAATTGCATAATTTCATTTTCCACAAAAATTTATACAAATTCTCAATATTACAAAATTTATATAAATTAGAAAAATTGAAATCTCAATATTCATAATTCACAATATTCATAAAATTTATTCACAAATTGTCAATATTCATAATTCATATAACTTATATAAATTACAAATTTTCAATATTCATAATTCACAATATTCACAAAATTTATTCACAAATTCTCAATATTCATAATTCACAGAACTTATATAAATTACAAATTCTCAATATTCATAATTCACAACTATACAATATTGCATAATTCATAATTCAATATTTTTTCTATACAATCTCATAATTTTTCACACAACTATACTATACAATTTCTTCAAAAATTACAAAAATTTCAACTAATACAACAAAAATGTTAAAATAGAGGTAGGGAGAGAGATTGGTGTACTCAGCGGCAATGGTGGTGTGGCATGGTGGTAGTGGTGACAGAACCCTTATGGCGTGGTGCAAACGAGTGAGAGATAAAAGGCAAATAGAAGAGACAGGAAGTCGAGAGAGAGCAACGAGGAGGAGTGGGAGCCGAGAGAGAGAGCAACGAGGGGGAGAGGGAGCCGAGAGACAAAGAGAGAGAGAGAGAATAATAGAGGAGAAGAGATGAAGAGGATAGATAAAAAGAAATAAAATGAAGGGTACTGCAAATTTTTTAATTAAAATGTGCTCACAAACTACCAATGGAATGTTTAGTATTTTCATTGGTAGGCTGTTAGTAAATTTCTTTTATTTTTATTTACGAACTTTCCAATGGAACTTTTGGCACATTTCTTCCCACGTGACTTTTCGTTTTCCTCTGCCGGTAAAGTTTGGAGCCTAAAATTGGTGCTAAAATTTATCAATGGACCTAAACCATCGGTAAATTAATAGTGATTATCGGTCAACCTTTCGTCATTGTATTTTACAATACATTTTCTTCATCAATTTGTTGTTGATCTGATAGTATTTGCCAAGGGATTACTTTTTGTTAGGAAATTTTATCAGTGCTTTTACATTTTCTTATGGTGAAAGGCATCTGCATGTGGCAGTAGGTTCCTTAATTTTTCATGAAGGCAATCTTCTCCTCATCATCCAAATCCATTGTTATCTGTTGATATCCTTGCATCGCGTCTAAATAACTTTACTTAGAAAAACAAGCAGTCGAGTCTACCAACTGATTAATGTTTCACAACGGGCAGTTATCCTTCAGACTTGCTTTCTTCAGGTCCATGAAGTCAACACACATTCTCCATTTTTCATTTGATTTCCAAACCATCACAACATTAGTCATCTAGTCATGACATTTTACTTCTCTAATAATACTTGCATTTTGGAGTTTGGATACTTCCTCTCCTATGGGTTTCTGCCTTTCGGGGTTGAACCTTTTTTTTTTTTTTTTGCTTTATCTTTTTTCCATGCGATCCACATTCAATTTGTGTTAAGCAATCGAAGGGTGGATCCTTGGTATCTCTTTTTGTTTAAAGGCAAATGTCTCGACATTCTTCTAAATGTAGTGGATTAGTTATTTAATTGCTAATTGGGTTATATGTGCACCATACTTAATTGTTTTGTTAATGGAAATTTTAAGTTCAGTTAACTTACCAACTAGCTTCAAATGCTCTTTTTGTTTGGGATCAAGTGCATCACCTTTAGACAATTTTTCATTTTGTTAGAGGGTTAGATGGTTACACTCCATTGCTGACTTCTGGCTCCCTCGAATATTTACTACTATTTTAGGTGTAGGTATCTTCATGGTGAACATCATATGTTGTGTACCGCACCTATCTTATGTAGGTATGGCCTGCTGAGAATACCATTACATGGAAATTCTTCATCTATTGTATGGAATAAAGTTCTTACTTCAAAAGTTAGGCTAGAACATTTGTTCATCATCTCTACGGGTAAAATGGTTATCCCTATGGACTTTAGCTATTTCTCTCTAAGTCTGACAAGAGGTTTACCTATTCTTCGAGGTTTTTCAATACTCCTTCCATGGTTATATATGCTTGTGTTGTAAATGTGTTTGCTATGCTACCTCCATCTACTAATAGTCTTTTCATTAGATACTTGTTGATTATTCCTTTTACCACTAATGCCTCATTGTGAGGATCTTCCATGTTTTTGTTATCTTCTGAATTAAACGTTACTAAAGGCATAAGGGTTTTCTTATCATTTATGATAAAAATATATCATTTTCTTATAAGAGCATTCGACTATTCACCTCTTATTATGACACTAATTATTCCTACTGGAACCTTTCATGGTCGGTGATTCGTTCTTTATTCGGTATGATGTTCTTTAGGTCTTTTCGCTTCGTTATCTTTGACAAACTTTCTCAAGGCTCCTTTTTATATCAACCTCTAGACTTATTTCTTAAGGTTTAAACATTGTTCGATATCATGTCCATGATCTTCATGGAACCTGCAAAACAAAGATTTATCCCTCTTGGTTGCCCTATTAGGGTTCAACCTTTAAGGATACTTTAAGTCAATCCCACTTTCCTTAATCCAAAGATGGATGTTACCTCTAGTTTTGTTAAGGGGTGTGAACTATGAATCTCCATTGCTTTTTTTCCTGTCAAAGGAAAGGGTATAACTTTAGAGAGTTTGGCGAATGGAATTGTCTGGTCTTTTATCTTGGGCCTTCTATTGGTTTAAACGTTCACCATTCTCACATTCATTTCTCTTCCCCTTGTCCAATTCAATGGGCTATAGAGATTAGCTCAGAGTACAAATCAACTGTCTTTATGTGGCGCGTATCCTTCAATCGCCTAAATGTAGTTTTGCTTCTCATTTCCTTTAGTGTTCTCTTGACATTGATAGTTTTAATTTCAATTTCCTCCTTATTGAACCTATCAATATACTCTTAAAAGGTTTAATCTTCTTTTTGCTTGTAATATCTCAAAAAGCTAATTTTTCTCTTATGAGGGATGTTAGTGGAGAACTTTATAAGAAAAGCTTCCTCTAACTCTTTAAACAAATATATGTAACTAGTAAGTAGCTTAAAATACCACCTTTGCACTATTTCAATTTAAGTGGTAGGGAAAATTTTATAGAGGATGGCATATGAGATGTCATTTAACAACATGATTATTTGGATGGTGGAAAAATGTGTCAGGGGGTTCCCTAATTTGGTGTATGTCTACCAAGTAGGAAGTTTCCACTTAGGCAAGAACTTTGCCTCTATAATTTTCCACACTAGAGGTGAAGTCTTTAGATATTTCTTAACAGAACCATATTTGGCCTTTAACTGTCCTTCCTTAGAGTCAACTTCGTCTTTTAAATTAGTCTTGGTCTTCCTTTTGTCTCTAACTAATGTTTTTATCCTGTTATCTTTGTGAGTGTTCTGAGACCCTTATGGATTTAGTGAAGGAAGAGGGTCTTCGACTTGAGGCTCTATAAGTGGTGGAGGGTTTATGATGGACAAGTTAGTATTTAAGGCCCTGGTTGTGAATGCATTGAAAGAGTCTAGGAATGTTTTCATGGTTCATCATCAAGGCCTCTTGAAACTCAGCCAAGGCATTATTAAGAACTGTATTTGCTACTTCAATTGCAAGATTATTTGGGTAGTCTAATGGTGTATAGTTAGAGGAGTTTTCTTCCTCTTAAAATGTGTTAGGTGCATTTATGGAATGGTTGGCCATTCTTTGTTAAGGAGCAAAGGGTGAAAACTATAAGAAAAGTGTATAGAATAATAAAGTGGGAACTTGAAGAAAAAATGTGATGAAAGTAAGAAAGTTTTTCGCAAGCAATGCCAATTAATGGCCCTTTGACCATAAATGGGGCGAATGACTTATAAGATGTGGCAAACGTGAGCTATGGAGGTTGTGTTTACAACGACCACTCTGATGCTTAAATTAGAGAATGTAGGAGAAAAGAGCTTGAATGTTAAGAAAGATGGGAGCGTGGAGAAGATAAATGATAACTTCTTGAAAATCTTAGTTAAAACGTACCTTAACAATGTAAAATCGTAAGAATTTATACCTCTTCCTTTCTTTTGGATCCTTCTCACTTGTGCTAAAGTAGTATCCATTGTGTTTGTCTGTATTATCCAGAAATATCTGAAAAAGCATTCATTTTGTAATCACCTAGCTCCCAAATGGTAAACATCTTTGTCTTCTAGCAAACCTCCGAATGGTCTAACCATTCGGTAATCCAATCATTCGTGTTCTGATGATTGTTCACCTATTTTGTAACATCCCTATCCACATTCATTGGCATTATCACATGAACATATTCATTGCATAAATGATATGAAATCCCACATGAACATATGTATTGGATAAATGATCATTTTGTCATGCGATTTGTAGAAGCATGACAATGACACT
>CATIWR010096467.1:0-24404 GCA_949677035.1 Omphalea diandra | reverse complement strand
CTAGAGTTAGCAGTTTAGCGTACGATATTCGCGTGAGAGCTATACACAAAATTCACGTCGACTTACATGAAGAAAACCAACAGACCATCGTCCGCCTCTCCAATCCAGCAACGAAGGCCATCGAAGTCAAATTCTTCTACCTCGACGTCATCTGCCGCTGCATTCTGCCTCCAGAAGCCCACCACCCTCCCTACCATCTACCAGAAATCCGCGGGCCCATGTGGAGGTGGTTCACCGTCCGTGTTCCCGCTAGTGGGGCGGCGCTGAATCGCGAATTAGAGAAAAGAAGCGAGTTATCGAGCGAGATGGGTATTTCGGGGGAAACCCAGTTGCAGATAGTGAGGAAAGTTGGGGCTGAAGTGAGGATGATGATGAGGACAGGTTCAGGCGATGGGGTCATATCGATTATGGTGGGTGTAGCGGCCTTGACGATGGAAGTATGTTATTATAGCGATTATGAATCATAGGGTGTATTGTTATTGTGTGTATGGAAGAAATTAAGGTAGGAATGCAAGCGATTAGGATGCCGTGTGCACACCTCTGTCACCAGAATTATATTCTCAAGTGGCCGCAAACCAGCCGATTCTGCCCACTTCGCCGGTATGAATTGCGGCTAGAAATGGACAACGAACTGTAGGGTATAACTTTGACGGGATGTAACTATTGGTTCAATTAATTTTTTTGAACTGTAACTATTAGTTCAATTAATTTGGTTCAATGGATTTTTTATTCAACTGTATATGAATGAAGAGGAAAACCAATAACAGTTTTTTTATACTGATAAACAATTTTGATTTCTTGGATTGTAGTGCTAAATTTATGAGTTTCCAAATTGACTTTGTTGCCTCCCTAACCATTGTGTCTAACTTCAACATGCTATAAGAATTTAATTTTCACCAACACTCCACGTGACCCAACAAGCAAATGCTGTACAATCATGTCAAAGGCCTTTGAAAAACAGCATCACTAATCATCCCAGACTCCAAATTTCAGAAATATTCAGTTGCAATTCAAACAAATATTATCTTATGCATCCCAATTCAAACCAAAAAATCTACGAATTCGTGTGAATTACGACTACAGCAGAGGCTTTTAACTGTGTTAAATATGCAGTTAGTCTTATAGAGTATGTCTGTAAATGTAGCTTAGAGTTTGATTATAGCTGTTGCTGGTTGTAATTAGTCCAGGTTTTGGTTTGTTTCTTTTGATATGGGGCAAATGGGTTATACAGATGTTGGTGATTAACCAAAAGAAAAAACAAACATTATCTCACTGTAAATTTCAGATTTCAACCACAATAAATATGAACTTAAGAAGTTTCAGAAAGTTAGTGATTTTATATGAAAACAATTATTTGCAGAGTATATTTGATATATGGATTGACAGCTCAAAAATTTTCCAACAGAATGTTTTCAATTCAGCAGATCAGTAAGGAAAGAATCTGTTATATATCAGTGTCATATATCTAGTCATGCAAGCGTAAATTGATGATCAATTTCAATGTACAGAAAAAAAAAAAAAAAGTAAATCAACCAAGACTATAGTAAATAGGAGTAATTGTTTGATCAATTCACCATTTCCTATTTATACCTCATATGATATAATATTTTCTCAAGGGAAACTACCTGAAAGCAGTTAGATGCATCTTCAGAAAAAAAATTGGGATTTTAGGGAGGGAGCAACTGGAATCAAGTTTCACTTGATAGTTCATATACCAGAATATCTGCATTCTCATCAATAGTTGCTAGAGTCACAAGCTGCGAAATAACTGGCTTAGCCACCAGTGAATTGATTGGCTGCCCATGCAATAGTCCTCCTGGAGTTATAACTGCTGGCATAAAGGGTGGATTTCCCTTTTTGGCTTCAATTGCACCACAAATGCAATTGAAAAACTACGAGTTATCAAACTTAGAGGCCACTACCTCCAGGGACAAATCTGACATAATATTTCTTCAAAATTAAAAAATTTCAGAACTTTGATGTGAAAGCAATAAACCTTTTATTAGTATCATCAAAATCTTTCTCATCTATCTTTAGAGGAAATCCACAAGTTCTAGTTGATAGTCTGATAGTCCCGAGTACAGCAATAAAATTACACTATTATATCTCATTTCATCTATAGAAACCACATAATGCATCTATATATGCATAAAAAAGAAAACTGGGTCTAACTTAGTTGAAACCACACAATAGAGACTAAAAAAAATAATAATAAAAATAAAGAAGATAATATACTAATGCTATAAAGTTTCTAGTTTCCAATACGTATAGGCCATCAAAATAATATTGAACTATTGGGTCTAACCAAAATGCACAAGAGCTCAAAACCCAAATCAACAGCTCGAATTAGCTACTTTGTAATCCAATCGTAAGCATGCATTAACACTAGTTAAACATAGAAACAAGGCCCAATAGTCAGTAAATAGAGAAAAAGCATTTCTTTGAATTGGAGACACTACCATGTGCGGCTGAAATAGCAGAAACTACCATTTTTCCGGCTTTGAATTTGATTCATATGAAGATAAAAGGTACTAATATACACTGCTACTCGATTTGCTGCTACTCCGCAATTTATTTTAAGAAAAAAATCTACTAAATGACTAACCGTTGGTAAATGGATAGGCTGGTTCTCTGAGGCGCATTGATGTACATATGTTATGTTATATCAGTGGCAGTCGACCAACACCATGCTTATGGAGGGCACCAACAAAGGATTGCGCCTCTAACCTCAGAGTTCTTTGACACGAGTCTAATATAATTCTATCAAAAAATTTATCGATGACAAAGTGATTAATATTTTTATGTTCAATCTCAGAAAAATAATCTTTAAATGCCAATGAATGAATAACTTTGTAATATGTAAATAGTTGACACAAGATATTACATTTTGTGGCTTTTTGTTCTTTTGTGCAATCAGAGAAGTAAAGAGTTGCAACTGAAGAAAAATAACTCTAGCATGTCACGCCATAAGTAGGCTGGTTTACTAATCACTGCTGTTGAGGTAATTTTGATGTGGGTGGCGCCAAAATTGATGTATATATGGCTTCAAGTAATATTCTCACCTCGCATTTCACTCTTATCAATCAATCAACTTTCTCAAAGTAAGGTCCTATATAAGACAAAATGCAGGCAATAGAAGTAACAATTATTTTGGCTTCACTGGATATTTTAACATGAAAAATGCTAAATATTTCCCTATATTACTTTGTTTTTAGTTTTTTTTATTATAATAACATGTAATATGATTTAAAATATAAATTTTCATTGCACTCCTCAAAATTAAAATATAAATTTTTCTTGTAATTTAAAAATAATATAAAAAAATGCATATAGTACTCTTACATAAAGGTGATGATATTTTTTCACAAGAGTTACAAGGGTAGAAGGTGGGGATTGAACTTGGGACTAAAAGTCCTATGAATATAAATACTTACTTCTGGGCTGTCCTAATTTGATACCATTAGTACATGGCTCCTTGGATCAACTGGGTGTGTATAATGGGGCTCAAGAATCAATTAGGTGCGCATGATGGGCTAAAGAGACAATGTAGCCGATGCTTCAACAATCGGCTTCACAGAGGATCGAATTGCTTCTTGTTTTTCTTCACTTTCTGACATATTAGGAAATAGTAGAATACTCAAACTTTAGGAAGAAACTGTATCAAAAAGATCACTAAGATCCAAGAGTAATTGTTGTATATTTTCTTCTTTTTCTCGAGCAATCCCACAATTACACTGGCAAACATGAGAATTATGCACTAAACTCATCCTAAATACCCTTCATCTTGATATAGTAAGCTGCAGTTGGTAAATTCTCTTGTTGCAAAGATGAAACAATACGCTTTAATTGATGAAATCGAGTGCATTCTTAAGAAAATTTTTCATCAAAGTCTGACCATATTTGACATACTAGGCTAATTTGCAATTCTATTTTGAAACCAATGTAGTTGCAGTTAAGGGTGAGCAAACGGTCGGTTTGGTTAATTCGGTTTGATTTTTTACCAAAATCAAATAAATTGAATTTTATATATTTAAAACTGAATCAAACCAAAATTTTTGAAAAAACTAAATTAATTAAAATTATTAACCGAAATTTATGTCAATAAACTGAACCAAACCTATAAAAGTTTGGTTCAATTTGATTTGATTAAATTACATATATTTTAAATTTAGTTCAATTTAAATTGATTTGATTTATTAATATTTTGATTAATTCAATTTTTTGATTTTTTATATAAAAATAGAATTGAAAATCAAATTTTTTTAAATTAAAATCAAACTAAACCAATTTTATCAAAAGATCAAATCGAATCAAATTAATTCGATCTAATCGATTTTTTCGGTCTGGTCCTATTTTTGCTCACCCTAATTGCACTTCTACTTAGAGATGAGAGACTTGAACTTAAAGACTTTATTTTTAAAAAAAAAAACATGTATTTAACTACTAAATTATATCTGCATGTGCAAAAAACTGTGAATTTAAACCAATGAAAATTTTATGATTGTTGAATTGTTGTTTTGTTTAATAATAAATTGGATTACATTTGTGATGCAAGTGCTAATGATGTATCTGGCTTAACATATTGAAATCTATCCCAGTAAATTTATATAAAAAAAAATTGTTGTTTTCAATGCTTTTGACGGTGGAGTTTTAACAAATATTTTTCTTGTGGTGTCGGCCGTGGACATAATTACTTAGGAAGTAAAATATTTTTGTTGTTGTCCCGTTCTGTTCTGACCCTAAATTTTTGTGTTGTGGCCTTCTGTGGACACCATATTGAAGTGGAAAGCCATGTTGAAGAACTAGGAAAGTGTGTAGTTGGTCTAATTGATAGGTTGATGTGCCCTCCAAATAAATAATTAGACAAAAAATTTGATATTTGTATCTTACCACAAAATGGTATATTAATTTCTTTTGTATTTCGAACTTTTTAATATAAAAATTAATTTAATTTCTTAATTAATATATAAAAAAAAAGATTATTTATATTTTAAAAAAAAATATTATTTATTGATAATGTTATGTGACATGAGCATATAGTAGTGCAGTCTTTTTGACTTCCTTGTTGAAATGATTACCTAGAGCAACGAAGTTAAAATGTGGCCAAGGTGGCCTTGTCTTCCTCAAAGCAAAAAATTTTTCTTATATATATAAGAACAAATTATTAATTTTCTTTAAAAAATAATTTATATATCTTTTCAATTCATGTGTAAAATTACTGATTTTCCATAAAAATTATTCTTTTGTTATAATTTTAATTGAAAAGTTATAAATATTTATTTTATAATATTAATAATTTATTTTTTGTCCAAATATAATAATCCTCAGCTTTGTGTTCCTGATTACCCATGAATGATGTACAAAAAGCTGCTGCTGCCTAAGTGGTGTGATATCAACTTCAAGTTTTTAAATGCATGCCATGAACTACCCAACTACATAAAGTTTTTGACACATATGTTTAGGTAGGAAAACATATTCTGCAAGTGCTTTCTGTAAAGCACAACATCTTGTATCTTTCCACTTGGTGGAAATAAGACCTCATTTAGTGCTTTTCCATGCCCTAAAAAAACCCAAAAAAAAAAAAAAAAAATCTTGCTCCTCCATGCATCTTTACCAGAAAAAAAAAAAAACTTTATTTGTAAATCCTTTTGCATCTAGTCATATCAGGGGTCAATTTTTGTACATCATTCAAAGAAAATATAATATAACATATACATATCGAATTATCAATATATTAGTATATCATGATTAGATGTAAAAATTACAATTTATGATATTATGAATTTTTTATAAAAAAAATAATACAACAACTTGAATTGACTATATCAACTGTATAATATAACTTAAAATGTTTATACTATTTGAATTATATCAAATAATTCATAAATGAGATAAAAATAATGATATCAAATGGAAAAATGACTATTGCATGCATCATGTTATATCCAAAGTAATTATATCAAAAAGAACGTTTCAAAAACTATTAGAACCATTACATGTATCATGTTATAATGACCTAAATTTAAAATTATTGTTTCAAACCTCCACCAAGCCAACAACAATGCTTATCATCAGCTAAACACCAATCACATATAGTTGCCCAATATAATTTATCATCTGTACTTCATTAAAACTTGTCAATCACATTCATCATCATAACGTCGATTGGACCTTTTATTTGTTTTCATTGAAAAAAGAAATTCCTCTTTTTTTCTAATTGAGAAATTGAATGGATCATGTTATTTTCTTAGCACTCTCACAAACTTATCACCCTATGTCATTGGCACCTTTAAGGGACCCGAATAAAATTGGATGGATTGCATTGCACCAACCCATTTCAATTAATATCATGAATAATAAGATCAAGGCATGAGGTAATTAGCCCTCATCTCCTAATGGTTTCGTCTCAGTTTTGTTTTCCTTGACATCATATTTAAAGTTTTATTCATCCCTAAAACATTGGAAGAAGCTACAGGATTTTAATAATCATCATAGCCTTAAGTATTATAATTTATAAAGCCCAGACATATGAAAAACTAATTTTATAGTTAAGCAGAGAAATGGTAGATACTCTTTTTAACAAAACCATAAAAAATAAAAAGAAGAAGAGGAAGAAAAGATCAACTAGACATAGACATGAGAAGCTATGTGCTGTACATGAAGTTGACTTTAGGGGTGAGTTTGATTCGGATTTTGAAAAATTCTGAAATCAGATTGGAGTCTCAATCTTTCAAAAAGGGCAAGATGGAGATTGAGATCGAAAATATGAAGAATCGAAATTGAATTACACTAAAAATCAATTCCGTTCTTTAATGTTTATTTTTTATTTGATTTTAAATTTATTTTTAAAAAATTTTATAATTATAATTATTTTAATATATTTTATTATATAAACTATCATTTAAATATTATGAAACATATTATAACATAAAATTATTTATTTTGAAAGTATAAAATTAATAAAAGTATAATTTTATAATTATAAAAAAAATTATATTAAGTAACATTCAAGCGTATAAATAAATAATTTTTTTAAATATATAAATATATATTAAATTAATGTATAATCTTAAAATTATATATATATATATATATATATATATATATATATTTGATTATTCAGATCGATTTAATTTCGCTCAAGTTTCTGTCTAATTTTTATATAATTCTTAAATAAAGATTGAGATTGAAATCAATTTTAAATTAATATCAATTTAATTCTAATTTAATTTCAAAATTTTTATTTATTTTCAATCTAATACTCATTTCAATTGTTTTTTCAATTTGGGCAAAAAATTCCAAGTATCATGCTCAATGCTAGTTACCTTTCGTAGACAAAGCCAATCCAATTGCAAACTCCACACACACACACACACAAGGACAAACAGCACACTTAAGGTGTATTTTGTACATTTATAGAGAGAGAGAGAGAGAGAGCGCGAGCTAATTAATTCCCAAAAAAGGTACAACTGGACAATTTCATCCGTCAAGCACTTTCTTTCTTTCAATAGTTGACTTTAATGGTAGTGCCAAACCTGGCCAGCTATATCTACCTTTCTTTTTAATAGATGTGACAATAGTTTTATTTAATTTTAATTTAATTCAATTTAAAAATAAAAAAATAAAAAAATAATTTAATTTACAGTTGATCTGATCTAATTTGTGAATTAATTTAATTTACAAGAAAAACGTATTTAATTTATTACAAATAATTAAAATTTATTTAAAAAATAAATATATTTTATTTTTAAAATCACATTTATAAATAATCTGATTTAAAATTTAAAAATAATTCAAATTTTTTCTCATACCTTTATCTAATAACCTGATTTACAGGCAACAGGGGTAGAAATTGGACTAGAGTTTGGAAAAAATAGTCATCAGATTTTAATAAGCAAATAGCAGTCACCCAGTAAATCGGATTGAATCTGAGCATAATACTCTGCTCGCATGGGGGGAAGGCGGGAACAGGGCACTATCTTCGCTCCCCCACTCCCGAGATTTTTCTCTTTACTTTCTATAGGATTTCTTATCCACAAAAATTTTTCATAAGGAAAATTTATTTTATTTTATTTTATATTAAATTTTAAATTATTTTTTAAAAATATAATTTATTAAATTATGAAATAAAAATATTTTATACTATAAACCAATAAATATATAATCATACACATAAAAAATTTATATATATATGTAGTAAATAGAAAATATATATATAATAAATATAAAAATTTAAGAAAATATATTAAATTTTCCAGGTCTCTAATGGGGATCCACTTTGATCATTCTCGTGATAAGCTTTTGTGTAGAGTGTGATCTCCATTCTCACTAAAAATTGTGGAAATTCCTCGTCCTATCAGGGTGGATCTCCACGAGAGTGGAGAATTTCTATCTTATTGTCATATCTAAAAGGAATATAAATAAAGATTAATAAGCTAATCCTGTTTGTGATTTTTTTGGATATAAACAAAAGTAAGATGTTAAAAGTTTACATATATTTATTTGCGGATATTTTTTACTCCCAAATCGAAGGTTATAAGACGAAATGAAAAATTTTTAAATAATTTACATCTATTAACTTTTTTAAAAAAACTCTCAATAAAGTGAAATTAATTAATTTTATGTATATTCATTCTAGATTTTTTCATTACTCTTTTTTCACCTTAAAAAAATCTCATATGATTGATAATATTGTTCAAATTTTAAATTATGATGCATCACTATTTATAGTAAAATAAAAAAATTCAGTGGCGATCCCCTCAACTTTTTTTCTTTAATTACATTCTTATAAAATTTTTATTTTTTATTTTATCATTCTAAAAATTTATAATTGACCAATTTTTATTTATTTTTAGTTACTTCATATTAAATTTATATTTTCTCTATTTTATCATCGTAAAATTTTTTTTTACTGTCAAAATTTCTCTTATTACACATACATAAATTTAAAATTCATCGAGTCTCAACATAATTAATTTTTCTATTTTCTATTAGAAATTTAGTGAAACTATTAAATGCTATTTTGAAAATCTTTTTTGCTTAAATCATTTATTCAAACTGTATATATGGTTTGATTAAAATATATTATTTTATTTTAGATAAGAATCATATTCTTTAGACAAAAAGTTTAGTTTATTTTAAGTAATTAGAAAATTATAATTAGCCTTGGTAGTGATATAGTCGTATGAATATTTATTTATTTTGTTAATATTTTAAATTATTTTACATAAAATAAACATTAATATATAACTGATGTTCTTATTCTCAAGGTTCAGATGATAAGATAATGTATTTTCTATTTATAATAACTATAAATTATCAATAATAAATATAAACAATTATTGCATATTTGTAAATTACAAAATTTTACTCCTCTCAAAGTAAAAATTTTTATCTTCTCATGTGTAAATTATATTCGCAACGAGTGAGATTTTAGTCTAGTGATTAAAAGGTGAAAAAAATAAAGTTTTGAGATTATATAAATCCCTTAATAGCTTAAATTTTCAAGATATTAAAATATAGTGTTTGAAATATTGTAATGATATATTTGAAATACTTTATATTATGTAAATATACTTTGATTTCAATCACCTATCAATATGATACTCATGATGGTGATGATACGTAAATATATAGCATTTGGGTTAAAAAAAAAAAAAAGTATATCCACACTTAAAATAAAAATATTAACTAATTAAAATAATTTAATAATAACAGAAAAAGTTGAAAATTTGAAGTTCTTAAAAGTTTTGAATACTTAGGCCAAAACGTCAAGCATCCAATATCTATAATTTTCTCCTAGCTGACAATTTTGGCAAATCTTCTCTGAAAGTCAATACCTAATCCCACTAACTTTTTACTGTTCCTTTTGTATCACCTACACGTCACCTCATAGATGCCAAGCATCTTTTTTTTTCTTTTTTTTTTTTTTTTCTGAGAAGATAGATACGAAGTATCTGGACATGCGTAGCAGCAAGCAGCAGCAGCAGCAGGGATGAGTAAAAATCGAATCGAATAAAATAAATTAATTAAATTGAATTGATTCGGTTCAGTTCAGTTTGATTTTTAATAAAATTAATTTGTTAAATTATAATTTTAAAAAATTTGATTTTTTGTTGATTTTTTAGATAGAAAATCAAAAAAATCAAATTAACGGAAGTAATAAATAAATCAAATCAATTTGAATCGAACTAGATTTAAAATATATATAATTTAAATAAATAAATCGAACTGAACAAAACTTTTATAAGATCAGTTCGGTTCAGTTTATAGATACATAAATTTTGATTTAATCGGTTCAATTAATTCAATTTTTTCAAAAATTTCGATTCGATTCAATTATAAATGTAAAAAATTTAGTTTATTAAAATTTAGTAAAATAATCGAATCGAATGAATCACTCGTTTGTTCACCCCTATGTAGGAGTGGTGGTCCGGTTTTGAATTAATTATTTAAAATTAAATATTTAACAATAAAAACTTGACATCAAATTAGAAGTAAAAAAAATCTATTCGAAATTGGACTGATTTTCAGATTAATTCTATTTCAATTGAATATTCAGATATTTTAAGTCTTTTTTAGAAATTGAAGTAATTTTTAAATTAAGTCTATTCCAATTGAACTAATTCAATTATTTTCAAATAATTTTTTATTTTTTAATTTAAAATGTTTTTTAATGAAATCAATCGATTTAGTTTAATATATCTCGGATCTATACCCCCATCTAATGGTTTAAATCTAATAGTATACTCTTATTTAAAAAAAAAGATAAAGCTATATACTTTTTAATATGAGCTAATCAATATAACATAATTAAAAATCTAATATAATGTGATGTAATTTTTATTATAATCTCTACTATAAAAATAAAATAAAATAAAATCATATTTTTATTTTTATTTTAATATTTTATTTTTAAAAATAATTATTACAATACAATGATGATATTAATTACAATAATTGCCACAGACGAATTTGATGGGTCTAAATCTTCTAAATTTTTAAAAATTCATATAGTTCTTTAATTTTTTTGATTAGGTATATGGCAGGTCAATGAATCCTCTAAATTTTCAAAAAAGTTCAAAAATATAATAATTAGTCTATAGAAATTTTAGAGTCCTTTATTTTTGACATATAAAAAATTTTTATAATTCTCTTTTGATATTATTTTGGGCCTAAAAAATATATTATATATTATAAAATCATATAATAATTAATCTATAGAAATTTTATAGTCCTTTATTTTTGACATATAAAAAATTGTTATAATTATTTTTTATTTTATTTTGATCCTAAAAAATATATTATATATTGTAAAACCATATATATAGATTTTAGAATATAAAAATAGAAAAATAATTATAATAATTTATTAATTATAATTTGAATTCTCCTAAATAAAATTTTGCATTCATCACTAATAATCTCTAGTTAATTGATAATAGCAGTGATAACTAAAGGCCTATCGACTCCAAAAATTTAAAATTTATCACGCATTTATAATTATAACCCATATTATTTAACTTTGCAATTAGATTCATTTTTAAATTTTAGTATCAATTACAACTTAATTACAATTATAACCCACGTTGCTAAATTTTGTGTGCTTACTATCCATTTATAAATTAATTTTTCTAAATTAAATATTAATTATAGCCTAATTACACATTTAATTCATTACAGTCTCATAAGCACACTCTTTTTCTCCTAATTTATAATTAGGCTATAAATAGTATTTAAATTTAAAAATGGACCTCAATTGTAAAATTTAAAAGCATAGGCTATAATTGTAAATGCACTAATAGTTTTAGATTTTTAGAATTATTAGGCCAATAACTAAATATATGGTGGTTAAAAGACAACAACTATGGTCAAGTATGCAAGAGTTCAAGCACACATAAAACCTATCAAACAACTCTAACCCAAGTTTAGTTGTCTTATCTATTGTAACAAAACAAGTACTCTCAAGATTTGATACATTTATTTCATCAACATAATCATGCAACCTCTTAAATTTCTCTTTATAATTCCCTATGAATTTTTGTGAAACCTTCATCTTTGTCATCCTACATGTTGTCTTACCAACATACATAAGCAAATCCTCCTTACACATTTCTTATAGCTCTCATAACTTAATTTTAGGATGAGAAATGATCATATTCTTATAATATCTAGCTATGAAATATGAGTTACATAACTTATTTTTGTTGAATCTATGACACTTGTGGATAAGCAAGGATATCTTTATCATGAAATTATTAGAATTTTTCTCATAACTAACATATAATAGCCATGAATAACCCTTTTTTTTTTTACAGTTAGCCCTCACTTATGAGCTTCAATTGGTTTCAAAATTAGTTGAACCCCCTATGAACTGCATACTTAGCAACTGCCTTCCTGAATTGAACAACATTTGCAAAAACCATATCAAGTTTCCATTATGGAACTTTACATTCAGGGTCATAGTAAACATACCTATACTATCTTTTTCTAGGTATGTCAACACCTTCTTCCCCTTCTTATAGATCACCTGCATTATTGCCTTGATCATCACTAGCATAAAATTTATCATCACCACCTACTTTTCTTTTGTAAGTATATGCATCTCTCCCAAATTTTTGATACCTCATCAACCCCTACTTCACTTAAAGGTACCTCTACATTAATCGCCTTATCTTATCTACTTTTTCTTCTCCTATACTACTATGCAGCCTTCCTAACAGATTTAAGCTCTTTATTTATATCATTCCTAGCTACCTCCTCATTATCTTCATCACTATATCCTTTTTCTACTACTGCATCACTTTGACTCTCACTTTCACTCCTAACAACCTCATCATTATTTTCATAATCTGCATCATTCTGACTCTCACTATCAATTACATCTTCACTTCCACTTTCAATATCTTCTTATTCCTCTTCTAGATCTATCACACATTCTTCTTTAGCTTGGTTCCTACTAGCTGCAGTCCCTCTAATATCATTGTTATTTATAGCATCACAGTCATCTGCCACATGTGCCCTAGCGCTTGCCCCACTACCATCATTATAATTAGGATTATAATTATTAATTGTAGTGTCTTCAACATGTGTTGCCCACAACTCAAAAGGGGAACCACTTCTTCAATTACCTTAGGCACATCTACTACATGAGATATGTATAAGTTTGCATAATCATCATCCTTTAAACCTTTTGCCAATTTAGTATAGCTACACTTGTATCCATAATAATAAAATCTTGATTATTCTTAACCTTATAAGATATTGTTGCTATTATTGTGTATCCTAACTTTTTAATATACCAACCAAACTCAGGGAGAGACATTCTATTAAGGTCTGTAGTTGCTTCATACACTTTAGATTCACTAATATACTTGGGGTTTTAACCAACTATTAAAGTTCCTTCATGATTGCATTTTAGTGTCACAACCACATCCATATTTGCGAACTATTAACAAAAATGGAATAATATCAAAAAAGAGGAAAAAGATTGCATTTATATATTGACCAAATCACTAAATATATTATACTACCTAAACCCATTAAATTCTGCAAAACCAAGCTTAAGCATGTTAAAACCAAACATAATTACATTTATCTCAAACAACAATTGCAACCAATTTCATTTTCACCTTCAGCCAAAAACCAATATCAGAAACTTCACTTCAATGAAAAACACTTAAATTTTTATAACCCTAGCAACATTTTCCTACAATATTGGTTTGTTGAATTTTCGATTAGGGATTTTGTTTTCAATTCACGGAATAGGAGAAGGAAGATTAAGTGGTGCATTAAATTAGGTATTCAAGTTTTGATTGAAATTGATGCATTTTATGTTTTGTCCGCGTCACTTCGCATATGAGGCACTAATCATTTAAGAAGTAAGGAAGTGTTTAAAAATTGATGAATAGACTAGTTGAGGCACCAAAAAGGTTTTAGTGAAAGTTTAGGGACTGATAGATTTTTTGTCCAAGTTGAGGTGCCAACTTATGTATTCAGCCAAAAGCTAATATATAAAATAAAATAGCACATTTTATTAAAATAAAAATATAATATTTACTGCTAATAAAATATAACAACAATTACACAAAATACCAAAAATAGGAGTTATTTTCATATAAAATATCTTCAGACACTTAGAGGCTAGGTTGTAAGAAAACTTTATCGTACTGACGTTTTTCTGTTTCAAAAATGTTTTGTTTTTGAAACTTCACATAAACTTTTTGGAAACATTTCATACACGTTTTCGTAATATAATAAAATTGAAAGGCCCAAAGATTTTTTTCGATATCAGGCCAAAGACAACAATTTGTCCCCAAATAGCGGTACAATTTTTTGAAATGGGAGATGCTCGTAGGGAAATTTTTTTTCTAAATAAAAAAATATTATAACTAATTAAGAATAAAAAGATTTATTAAGTTTCTAAATAAGAAAATAATATTAAAATAAAAATTAAAACATTCATTAAATTTCTAAATAAGGAAATAATATCAAAATAAAATCTAAAACTATTAAATTTCTAAATTATTTTGAATTAATTATTATTAAAAAATTATAAATATGTATTTTTCTTTGTTCTATAAATATAGTTCATAGGTATAGTATAATAATAATGTTGGGAATATTTGTAAAAACATTGACTCTTACGTGCCATACTTTCTGTAGGTGATTTCATAATAGTTTGATTGAAATGACGTCTGTGTGTGTGTGTGTGTGTATATATATATATATATATTTCAACCAAACTATTATGAAATCAACAAATGTCAGCCACATATAACCAAGAATCAACGTATTAGGTTTAAATTTCAAAGCTAGCCACTATCGGATGACTGATCTACATGTAGTTTTTAACATTTTGTGCTTTCTTTAATTTCATGGGCATTTATAGTCATCAACAATTGTTACAGAAAGTCAATTTCAAATGAGTGATTGTACCTTTGCCCACAATGAGGCATTAGCATGCAAACCAATCAGCTAATGTCTAGCACAGTCCCTGTGTTGTACATTTAGAGCTGTTTGGTTTGCTTGTAACAGTAAGCAAGCACTGAGATTATAGATAATTAATGAATATAAAATATTTAATAATTTAATAATTAAAATTGTTATTAAATTATAAAATATTAAAAAAATATTTTTTTTACATTTTATATAACAATATGCTCATTTGTTTGTTATATTTAATAATTGCACCGTACCATAAATAAATTATACATTAATCAATAATTATTTATTTTTTTATTTGATAAAATCTCTCTCTATATATATAGTTATCATATATATAAATTTTATAACATATTTTTAATTTATAAATAATATTTTAATTGCTCATTATATATATATATATATTATATTTTATAATTTAATTAATTTATATGAAATATAAATTGACATAATGATATGTAATAATAAATATGAAATTAATGTTAATAAAAAACTTAAAAGCTATTTTTCATTTTCAAATCTTAAAAATTATTTTTCAATATGTAATTGTATTTCAAATATTGAATGATAACTAAATCAAATTGGTGCTTAACATATTTTTGTTTATGGTGTAATAAAGTTTATTTCTTGGAGTATAGTAGTAAAAGTGAGATTGTCGAAAAGTTTAATAATAATATTGAGATTATTTAAAAAGAAATTTAAATTTTATTAATATAAAAATTGTTTCAAATCATATGGTTGGAAAAAGAAGAAGCTATTTCTAGTAGGCTAGGCTGCTGGAAAAGATATAAACGTGCCCACTTGCCTATTACCAAGAAGTGAAGAAGCTACTGCAATTCAATATTTGTTTCTCCCACGCAGTAAACATTCACTAATATTTTTCTTAAATAATTGTTTACCCAATCATGTAATTTTTAAAATAAACAAATTAAGATTGGTCTAATTCATGACCTCCACCCTAGCTGTACCACCTACATGTGGAGGGGCAATTTTAAATTGATTTAATTTGTTTTGCAGATCAATTTATGCGTAACGATACAATTAGTCTCAACTATTTTAAAAGATTCAATTGGAGATAAAATTAGTTGTTAGATTAATTGGAGACATAATTTTTATTTTTAATTTATTTGAGGACAGATCTCACCTAAGATAGTGTGAGATGCACATGTTAATCAAAATAATAAAAAATAATTTTAAATTTTTATTTATGAAAATATCTTATTTTTTTAAAAGAAATAATTCTCTTTTTTGATAAATCAAATAAAATTTTAATAAAAATAAATTTAAATCACAAATCAATCACAAAATTCATCATCCTATCACCATCGAATCATAAACATATACCACTTCATCTGCTACCACCATTTTCACCATATAACACAAAATCAAAACACCAAACATAGATCGTCAATTTGTATATGATTTCATTTGAACAAATTATAACTTTCTTCAAATCCTCAACAACAAGGTGATACTTATGCCTAATCCGTAACTTTTCTCCAAATTCTTATCAGATGCTCATCGTTGTTTGACTCGTCTTTAATCTATTGCTACTCTTTTTATCCAACATGCTAAAAAAACAACATTAGAAATTTTTTCTCATTAACTTCAAATTATTTAAATTCTAATAATCAATAAAATTTTTGGTCTTTTCAAATTGCCGCTCTTATTCGAATGTCCTCCCTTTTGACTCTTCAAACTAGCATTGATGCCGAGTTGATCCTCCTCTTTAAATTGTCAACATTCTCATCCAAAAAACTAAGCCCCACTGTTGACATCTTCAAGCGCCAATCTCCATGCCGGTCTTTTTCTTTTCACTAGGACTTTCATAAAAACCTGAATCAACGCCTATCGTCTCCTTCAAATCCGATCTCTACCAAGCCTGACCCCCATTGCTAGCGATCTCCTTCTCCTTTCCCTTTGAACTTGATCCCCTTTGAACCTAATCTCCACTAACGTAGTGATTGGGTTTGAGTTTGATTGGGGTGGTGATACTTTTTATGCTCGTAATTAGATTTTGTTGGTGTTGGTGGTTCGTTTAATCGTAATTTATATAACAAATGACTTGAGTTTTGTGAGAGCAAAAGGAAAGAGAGCCGAAAAAGAAAATGAAGGAGAAGTTTTTTTTTTTTAATTTTATTTTTTATCCTTATTTTTTAGAAAACAAAAGGATTATCAATTTTTTCTCAATTTTTAATTAGTTCATACATTTACTGGTGTGTTTGTATTAAACATTCATTCTTTTGATCAATTTATCCTCAAATAAACTAAATATAAGATTTATGTCTCAAATTAATTTAATAATTAAATTTATTCTTAATTGAGCCTTTTAAAATAGTTGAGGGACTAATTTTATCCTTATGCTATAAATTTAAATTGGCAAATGATATATTTAAATTATTTAAAATAAGTAAAGTTTATTTAAAAATTAAAGTAATATTTTGATTTTAAAAAGATAAAAAAAAAAAAAAACAAGAGAGATACAATTCAATTCAAAAATCGAAAATTTACCCGAATTTATTTTTCTTAAACTTTATGCTAATAATTTGATACACAACCTAAAATAGTTTAATTCAATTCAAATATAACTAAAAAAACACAAAATTGATCAATACACGAATCCACTCGATTCAACTCATTTTCCATTCTGCCGACCTGACCTGCAAACCTTCTTTTTTTTTTTTTTTTTTTCCTTTCAAATAACGATCTTCAAACTCTGTATTATTTTCATTGTCATATGCATCTCTTGATTAATAAGTTGACTTAAACAGCATCCGAATTAAAATATACATATTTTCTGTTCTACAGTGGGGCAACAAAAATATAAAAATCACCTTTTTATCCCTGTGTTTGGGCTATAAATTAATTGGCATTGAACGAAGAGAGGCCATAGAGATCTCTATACCATACAATACAAACTACACACAAGTAGAGTGCAGCAAAGACATGAAGCCCATCTCAGCTTTCTTCCTTTTCTTCTCTCTTTTCTTGGTAAGTAATTCACAACTGATAAAGACTTCAATATTTTTTCATTCAGAACATTTTTCATATTATATATCAAATTTAATTGAATATTAAGTCGTCTATGGAATTGTAATTTCGATTTCAATCCGAACCCAAATAAACCCAAAAAAGATTCAAAAGCTTTCATTTTCTTTTCTGCATCTTTCATTACAAGCTGTAATCATAAAATGCACTTTTGCTTGTTTGGTATAGTTGGCCAACCTCAACTATGCAAGAAAGCTACCTGAGGACTACTGGAAGAGCGTAATGAAAGGTCAGCCGATGCCAGAAGCAATCAGAGGCCTGTTGGTTACAGATTCAACAGGTGCTAGTAATAACAAAAAGATCCATTTTGTTAAGGATTTTGACACCAGGACTATTGCTGTCATATATCGGAAAAAGGGCGAGCCTAACGAAGTCAGTGACAACGTGAGAGATGACGATGATGATAAAATGAAAGGAAAGAAATCTTTTGTTGGTGAGCATAGCAATCCTCCAGGAATGAAAGTTCCTACTGGTACTAATATTGATCATAAACAGAAGAAGAAGATGATGTAAGCATTTTGAAGAAAGCCGGATTTACTTATGACAGGCTTATGATTGTAGAATATTAATTACGTAGTTGTCTTGCTTGCAGTAGCTTGCTAGTAATGTATTAGTTAGTTGATTTGGGTGTTTTACCATTAAATCATCCCTGCAAACTTGTTAGAAATTTAGTAATTACAGTCGGATATTGCTGGTTGAAGAGTTCCCACTCGTTATCTTGGATCTCTGTTCAATGATTGGTTAAAAACAGAGTGATCAACCCCATTTAATCCACCGAGAATGTGATAGGTAACAGTTGGAGACTCTTATGTAAAAATAAATAAATAAATAAAATAAATTATAAGATATCTATTGATGGTGTCTTGAAGGTGAATGGTGAATAAACATAAGTTTGGGGGACTCAATCCTTTACCGTCATTCCGATACTTAAATTAATATGAAATCTTTTAGAGTTTAGAGAATTTGAGAAATGAGAGTGAATAATAGAAAATCTTAACAAAATGTACCTTGATTATTAAGAATATGATTATTTATATCCTTTCTCCATCTAGATCCTTTACAGATATGCCAAAATAGTATTTATTGAGTTTATTCTTATTATTCTGAAATATGTGGAAAAGTATATATTGCATAACCATTATTCGTTGGTGGAATGTTAAAGATATAACTGTCTTTCATCAATCGAATATTGTGTGGTACTAGTCTGCTAGTAAATTTTCCGAATGTTATTCTTGTTCGGTTGTTCAGTGTACCATCTCTTGTTACAAAGGTCCAATCTTAAAGGCATATATTATTGATGTGGAGGACATGTGTTCATTGTGATGTGCTCGGTTAGGTGAACGCTATCACTATTTTCCCCAAAAGGTAGTAATGTTCCCTGACATTTATGTCAGATTCTGGTCTGAATATTGAGTCAACCCTAGCTATGCTTCCAGTAATGCGTTAATGATTTAAACGCTTTATTTTCGTTACCTTTGTCCTTTCAGCTCCTATGTCGCTTCAAATTTTGTGCCAATTTAAAATTTTGGTGTGTCGTTTAGGTAGTGAATTTATTATGGGTACGCCTGTTGAGGTATATCCTCCTTCTATATAAGGCTGGGTCTATTTTTTTGTTTCACTTTATTGTTTTTTAAAATTTTCTACTAACTCTCCTTTTCCTTTCTTCTGATCTAGTATTTTCTGCATTTGTCTTCTTGCTGGCTCTTTCTTCACATGTATTGTGGCGTTGTTCTTCATTTTTATTTTTTTTAGTATTTTTTATTCACAGTTTATTCTTCTACTCTTTCTTCTTAGGGAATTATGGGTGAAACCATAGAGCAAACTTTAGGTAAACTTAGGAAGTACCAAAGTTCTATTAGAACTAAAGATTTGGATCACTTTCGATCCATGTATGAGATACCTGCTAGGTACCAACTGTCCTACTGCCCATTTGGATATAAGGTTCTTGATCGCACTGACGCCAAAACCATACTTGTATACTGGGAGCAAATGGAGGCTAGGCTCCGTTTTCCTCTTCAACCCTCATTGCTAAGTTTTCTCATTACCTAATCGATTTCATTGACCCAACTTCGCCCAAATGCCATTAGAATTCTCACCAGTCTTTTTGATATTTGTCGAGTAAAGGGCCTTAGGCTCATGACATCACACATCCAATATTTATATAGCATTACCCGTAGATCTAATTAACTGTTCCTGGTCTTAATTGCTAAAGCGGGGAGTAAGGCCATGCTCTTCCTCCCCTCTTCCTTAAAGGATTAGTTAGACAAAATTTTCTTCACCTACCATTCCCTTAACTTTGTAAATCTTCCTTGCAAATTTGTGGACAAACCTTGTGCTCCACCACTTTCTATAAGCAAAGACGATGGGAACTTGTTTTCCCTCATTATCGACAAATGTTCTAAGGTTTAGCCTTCTTCAAATAAATATGTTCGCAAATTTGTTTGGAATCACAGCAAGGCTATCGAGTTTCCTGCTGGAAAATTGAAGGGTGGTGATTGGTTCGAAGAGGAAGTTCAACTTTCGAAACTAAAGCCTAAGAAGAAAAAAACTGAAGGTATACGACTTTTACCTCTGTGTTTTATATTTTACTAATTTCTACTAATTTTTTTTGTGATACAGGTGACATGGAATTCCTTAAGAATGTTCGGGTGGATCTGAACGTTGAGGAGGATCTTCTAGATGTTCTTCCCATAAGTGGTGAAGGCGAGTAGGTTATGGAGGACATCCCATTTTCTCGCCTGAAGCAAACAACTATGGAAATCCATAAACCCCTTCCTTCTCCACCTACCAAGAAGAATCCTCTTCCTACTGCCTCAAAAGATAAAGGCAAGGGCAACGTAGTGAAGAGCAAGAAGGGGAAGAAAAGAAAGAATCCCTTTTACAGTGGAGGAGAACAACTCAGAAGATGAGCAAGGGTTTCAAGAGAAGATTGAAACCCTGCAGGCCTTGGGGGAGGAATGTTTGAACCCAAAAGTGGTTGAGACCAACCTAAATGGCATTGTTTAGAACTTTGCTATATGTGATATGTTCTTGGACTTTGTCGATCTCCAGCCTAACAAGTATGAGTGTTCGACCATTCCTTCTAAGGATTTAGAGTGTATCGGTGCTATATATATGCTCTGAGGCTTGCAGGTGGTTAAGGAGAGCCAGAGGAGAAGACGCACTGCTGAAGAGTTTTCTGCTATAAGTATTAATTAGATTTTACTTTTATTTTTATTGTGAATTTCATTTATTCTGGCCTAATGATTACTTTGTCAAATAGGTGGCTCAAAGCAGGATGACTCAATTGATTGAGAAGCATAAGTTTGAGCTAGCCACCATTTACAACAATTATTCCTTGGAGTTGAAGAAGGAACAATTATCGATAACGAGATTGAATAAGGCCCTGACTTAGAGGGATGCAGAGCTTGCAAAAAATAATGTTTTGTTAAAAAAGAAAGATAGTCAATTGAAGATCATCTACTCTGCTATACAAGGTCTGTACAGTTATGTGGAAGATGTTGTTAATGTTGGAAAAACTGGGGAGGCAGAAACATTTGCTTTGCTTTCTCCGGTTTTGACAACATATGGGCAAATTGTGAAGAGGGTTCTAGAATAGGATCATCCTAAGGTGATTTCTCCAATCTCAAATGCATAGACTTAGGGAAAATATATGAAGGATGTGTAGCTCGGGTTACAAGAGATAACGGTGGGAAATCAACCTTCGATACTCTGAATCCCATTGTTCAATTCTAGCTAGATAAAAAATCTCACATGGTGATGGTTCCAAGACCCGAGTAGGCATCTACCTCTAGCAGTGAACTGGATGCAACCTTATTCGGGATGGTAAGGATTGTTACTCTAGTAGTTGTTTCGACTGGGGAAGCTCAAAGTGGTGAGGCTCCCTCTTCTTCGATTGTCCTGCATTGAAGGTTTAGAAAGAAATAGCGAATTTATAGGGTTCTCTTGATTTAAAGAAAGAACCACAAAAAGAGAACCCTCCCTCCGAAGGCCTCAAAGAAGCACCTGCTATTGTAGACCCCCTTCTTCTGAACAATTGAAATAAATTATGCCCCTCTTTATAAATTGTAATCATTTTATAATAAACGATTTTTTATGATGATAATAAATGTTTTTGTTCAATTATTCTTTTCTCCATTTCCTATTTGTTTTCCTGCTTTTTAAAAGTGAACAATGAATAACAAGTGATAAAATATCAAACTCACATTTACTTTTATTTGGTGGTTCATTATCTTTTTGTTGAACGTATTCTAGACTGGAGAGCTTTTAAGCTTATAAAGTTGAACAAATATGCCTTTGGCAGAATAAGTTGAAATGACTAAGTATAAAAAGCTTGTCTTAAAATGAACTAAGTATAACTTGACCAAGTGTAAAATCTATGAAAGTTCAAACACTTTATAATGAAATGAGTATGTATAAAAGTTCTTAAGAATGTTATGTTAGTGAACAGTCTAAGTAACGAGTTATACTAAATATAAAACTTGATAAGTTATACAGGTCTTATTTTCTCCTAAGCTGGAGCAATCTCTTGACAAGGTTTTTGTAAGGATGAACACATAATGAAGAGTTTAACCCATAAACTGCTTTTTTAAGATTGAACTACTATGAGGTCTTTAATTTTAATAGAAAGTTTATGACTTTTCGGGGAGCCAAACCCATTTTCTATTTTCTTTATGGCCACTTAGGTTAGCCGAACCTATATTTTCGCTTATTTGAATTTATGGTTTTATTGGGTAGCTGAACCCTTTACTTAATAGAATTTATGGTTTTATTAGTTGAACTGAACCCTTTATAAAGATGATAAATGTTATGACCTCTTAAGGGGATCGAATCCTTGATAAATTTGATGAATATTATGGCATTTTAAGGGGCTCGAACTGTTTAAAAATGGGATATACTGAAATACCTTTGTATTGATAGTACTAGCAAAGGTTATTTACATTCCAAAATCTAGGAATCAATTTCCATTCTAATGTTGCTAACTGGCAGGCTCCGTTTCCTATCACATTCTCTATAATGTATGGTCCTTCCTAGTTAGCTCCCAATTTTCCTACTCCAACATCTCCTTTGCTCATTTCAGGTTTCCTAAATAGGAGATCACCTTTGTGAAAGGATCTTTGACAAACTCTTCTATCATGGTATGAAGTAATTTTTACTTTATATGTTGTTGCGTAAACAACTGTTTGCTCTTTTTATTCTTCAAATAAATCAATGTGTAATCTTACTCCTTTATTGTTAGTATCTGGATAAAAAAGTTAAACTCTAAAACTGCTTATGTCGATCTCTACTGGAGCCGCAACTTCCATGCCATAGGCTAGGCTGAAGGGTAATTCTCTATGGGCTCATCTGAGAGTCGTTTGGTATGTCCAGAGAAAGTGAGTTAACTATTTTGTCTAATTTCATTTGGCCTCATTGAGTCTTTTAAGACTATCATATTAGTGATTTTCACTTATCCATTTGTTTGAAGATGGGCTAATGAGGTAAACTGTAGGTTGATGTAAAGATTCTTGCAAAATTGTCTAAAGTTGTCACAGTGAAATTGCTTGCCATTATCTGTGATGAGTTGTTGGGGATGCCAAACCTAAAAATGACTTCTTTCCAAAAGAAATTTTGTATCTTCTTTACTGTAATAGTGGTCATTGCTTTAACCTCTATATACTTAGTGAGTAATCAATGGTGACAATAATGAACTTCTTTTATTCTATTGCTTGAGGGAAGGCACCCAGAATGTTTATTCCCTAAACATCGAACGACTAAGGACTAGTGATGCTAGTTTGTTGAACTGCTGGGATTCTTGAGATCTTATTAGGGTTTTGATATTTTTCACAAGTATGTATAAACTCCTTTGTATCTTTCTTGATCATTGGCTAATAAAACCCTTGAAGTATAGCTTTACAAGACATGATGTGTGATCCTTCATGGATACCACAAATCCCTTCATGAATTTCTCGAAGAACATAGTTGTCTTTCTTCTTAGAGACACATTTTGTCTAGAGATGCATGGTTGATGTCCTATAAAGTGTTTCTTCATGGTATGAGTATTTGGAAGCTTGTTTTTGCATCTTCAAGGCTTCCATTTTATTCTCGGGTAGTTCTCCTTTGTCGAGGTATTGGATAATTTGTCTCATCCAAACATTCGATTTTGTAACATTGAGCACTCCCTGTTCTTCTATAATGGGTTTCCATTGTTTTTCTTTATGAGGGAAGTTCCGGAATGTGTCTCCTCGTTCTACTGCTACTTTGGCTATGTTGTCTACTTCTTTATTCTCTTCTCTGGTAACCTGAGTAATTTTCCATGTTCCTCCTCACTAAGTGAGTTTGTTGAATAGGGACTGACATCTCTTTAGATATTTTGCTAGATTGTCATCCTTGGTTTGAAAGTCTCCTGTGACTTGGTTCACCGCTAACATAAA
>CATIWR010096465.1:0-14607 GCA_949677035.1 Omphalea diandra | reverse complement strand
TATATATAAAGCCTTCTTTCTTGTACAGATTTGGTTTAAATCCAAAGACCCATCTCAAAGAAAACCTAGACTTGTTGCCGGGCCTGCCGAACTTCTTGTTAATTAATCCAAAAGTTAATTTGGACTTACATGGACAGGGTTGAAAAATTCACGGGCTTACTTGACCCTTTTTTATTTGATCATAGGAGCTAAAATTTTGTGGCATTAGAGCTTTACTTCCTACTTTTAAGCATTCTAGATATTGGCATGCAATTTTTTTTGTTTTTTTTTCCTTCTCTTCCTATGTTAAGAGATTACTTTACAAGTATGTTGACATTGGAGTCTCCTCCATCCTTCCCAGGTTTTGGCTCTTTCCAGGTGGTAGAAGCTAGATATATGGCCAAAGCACATATGGTCAATATTGGTTTGGAGATCTATGAATTGGCCTGAATAGGACTTTGTGATATTGCCACAAGATTCTAGGTCAGTAGACCATCTAATGACTCAGATAATATACTCTTTCCCTCTCTCTCTCCCTCCCTCCCTCCCATGTTTGTGTGTATGCTTCCTAATTGATGTGTAAATTGATCATATCTTATGCTACCAGTGGTTATCATAAGATAAGCAATACCGTTGTGGAGTTCTACAACTTGGCAAGAAGAGAAGTTTTTCATATCGCCACATGACTCTAGCTCAGTAGACCATCTATTGGCCCAGATAACTTGCCCCTCCAATTTCTCCTGCCTTCTTTCTCTCTCTCTCTCTCTTTCTCCCCCCACCACCTATTTGTATATGCCGCTTAATTGATGCAGGAAATCAATCATATCTCATGCTAATACTGGTCTTGTTATCATGAAAAACCAGTTTAAAAGATATTCTTAACTTCTTTTATCCACCTCTCAGCTTCTGATTGAAGAGCATTGGCTTGAACATAGAGGGCAAAATGCTTGTGTATGTCCAGAATATGACCGAACTGTCATTCACATGCAAAGATGTGCTGATGCTTGATTCGTAAATTCTCTACCAGGGGTAAAAGGTCTTAGGTTTTTACATGAAGTACTTTCTGTAGCAAAATGCTGTCATTTCTCCAGCAATTTTTCTTGTTCACAGTAGGTAGTTAAAGTCATAATTGGCTGTTTTTTTCTTAAAAAAAATAACAATCTACCTAGTTTGGATAATTTTGTTGTTGAAGATCATCTGAAGAATAAATGAGGCTAGTTACATTGTGCCATGTGCATGCATTTGTATACATTTTATCTGCCGGTTTACTAAAAGGACTCAGGTTTTGAGTTACAGTAATTCACAGTTGATGAAAGTGGCATGTTTTCATGTATTGATTTAGCTTCTCTAGGCTGCTGTTTGCTGTTTTATTTGAATGGTTCTTTTAATAGTGTAAAACTGATTTCACAAATGCACAAGCACAACAGTGCCTAGTGAGAGCCACACGTTTTTATGGGATTGAAAAAAATAATAATAATTAGGAAAAAAAACACTGACTAGAGGGTATCAGACTGGATTCCCCATAAAGTGAAAAAAATTACTGAGGACTAGAATCTTGTAATGTGATAATGGCATCCTCTTTAAGTTTTTGGCTAACAATTTGGTGTCCAAGTGTATCCTTAAATTAATTTTATCACACCTTATGTAAGAAGGACATTGCCTGTCCCCAAATTATGTGGGAAGTAATGCAAGTGCACTATCATTCTGAGGGTGGTGCTCAATCTCATGGCTCCACATTTCTGCAATGCAGTTTTTCATTTGCTATGTCTGGTGTTATAGACACTTGAATCTTGAGTAAGTCCCATTTATTTTTCTGTGTTCTTAATTTTGGTGAATTCTACAATGACAGATTTTAAAATGCAGTCCAATAACGTGGTCTAATTCAATGGTGATGATAACTTCCATCTAATGCAACGGTATTTAATCCTATCTAATTCGATGGTGAATAATAACTTTTATCTAATCCAATGATAAATTATTAATTACGGCATCATAACATAATAACGTAAATAACACTGTAATCTCCATCCTTAATTTTTTCTATGATATTCCATGTTTGGTGTTATAGACACTTGAATCTAGAGTAGTTCCATTTTTCTGTTTCCTTAATTTTCTCTATGATATTCTACGAATTGAAAATTGCAGCATGCACCACTGTAGTTCCTTTGCCCAACTAGACAGAAGTTTGTTGTTTTTGAATAATTTGCTCTGGGAAAAAATAATAAATGGAAAAAAGAATCCTGTGACTGAAAATTGAAACCTATTATTATAGAGACTTGAGAGTGTATTTGCTCATTAGTGATTTCACTGTATGCTTTTCTGCAGGCAATCACCATCTGTTTCAGCAAGAGTTCTGATTGAGACATAGGCATCTTTAAAGTGTGCAAGTTGCTCTTGAATCTGAATCTTATAACATGACTTCTAGATCAAAGGGTCACGCTGCAGGGACTAGACAAGCTGGACAAATCACTCCTGTGCTCTGTGCACCTCCCAACAGGGATCAAATTCTATGGCTTCCCCCATTGGGTTAACAAATATCGAAAGTCAGCATTGTCTAGTGTGTTTTGCTAGCTGCATATTGAACCTCATTATGGGGACCCTGGCCATGCGAATATTCAATTATTCATCCAAATGGTTTCTGATGTTTTCTATGATGAAAATGGTCTTTGATTGCTCGGACCGAGAGATAGGGAGTGTTTTACCATTTGGCCGTCTACTTGTGTCCTTTTGGCCAATGAATCCTTGGCCTAGTGACTAAGAGGCAACATTGAGGCACTGAGAACTAAAGCTTTGATTCCTATTGATGTTAGAAGTTATTGTATTTGTAATATTGTAATAATGTGTTTGTTTTGGCTTTGGCTGGTTCTTAATGTAATATTAATGTTGATTATCAGGTCTACATGAATACTATTTCCGGGCAAAAAGAAAGCAAAATTTGCCTCTGTTTTCCAAATTTAGTGGAGGACAACAAATAATAAATTTTCATGCCCTTCAAGATTTATTTTACTGGGGGTTTGGATGATGGATGTAGAAGACAGGTTGTAAACAACACAAAGGAAATGCACGACCAAAAGGTCTACAAAGGCATCTTACTGTTTCTTGACGAGTGCTTTTGTGGTCAGCCTCGCAAAAAGAGTAAATGAAGTGGTCAAAAGGAAGTGTTCCAACTTCAAAGAATTACCCATTTGAAAGTATTGGCAATCACATGGGACGTATTAGAAATTGTGGTGCTCACTTTTCAATAGCATCAGGTTGTTGCATAGGACCAAAATTAGTGCAGAAATTGAATCTAATGGCTATATATTATCAGGCATTATGCTGATAAAAATACAGTACAACACTACGTGAAATAATGAAAAAAATTAAAAAAAAGGTTTCAAAATCTATCTATCTAGTAAGGCCAAAACTTGGAGAAAGCCATCTATTATGAAGTGAATGCCTTGCAAATAATAATAATAATAATATTGAAGGTATCATTTTAATTTCTTAGCATATGAAACACTAAATTACTCAATTTGTTTATTATTCAATGTCTACAAATTATGTAATAGAAAATACAAAATCAATTACTTTTATTGTTAATTTTATTTTTATAAAATTAATTGAAATGTAACTCAAATTATTTAATTTACCATCGAGTTGTTTAATCTAATTTTGTTATTTATTATAATAATAAATATTATTTAAGAAATTATGAAAATTGAATTATTCATAATATATTATATTTTCATATAATAATAATTTAAAAAATTTAAAAATATAAGGAAAAGCTTTTCAGGTTAAGTTTCTTTAGTATTTTAATATTAATAAGTATTTAATTTTCTATATAATAAGAAATATTTAAAAAAATTAAAGCGAAAAAATTGTCAACAAAAAAGTAAAATTATAAATTTTTTATTTTTTACAAAATAATTGTATATTATTATTAAAATTTATTATACTAATTTAATAATAATTTTTTATTTTATTTATTTACTTGAAAAATCTAATCAAACAATAAATTTTTATAATAATAATGAATTTTACTTATTATTTGTATATTAAAATTTAATTTAATTAATTAATTAAAATAAATATTAAATTTATTTTAAA
The DNA here is from genome assembly GCA_949677035.1 of Omphalea diandra. Taxonomy (NCBI): domain Eukaryota; kingdom Viridiplantae; phylum Streptophyta; class Magnoliopsida; order Malpighiales; family Euphorbiaceae; genus Omphalea; species Omphalea diandra. Next base: position 10,536 of record CATIWR010096465.1, on the reverse strand, counting down.
ATGTATTATTATATTATTTGGTGGAAGTATGAATTTATGATAAATTCTATAAAACTTGCACATCATAATTTAGGAAAAACGCAAATTAACAATTAATATTTTACTCAATACCCATCAACTATCATACAATGGTAAGACTGAACACTTGAGGACCCTCATTTATACATTTTCTGTTACTTTCGGTTATTAAATCCCATATTACCAAGCTGACGTGGTCGTCTATGACATTTAAAAAACAAAAACATATGCCAGTTTCTAACATCTCACCGCAAATTCAGTTTCTTTGCATCCCCAAGAAATTTTTCAAATTCAGTTTCTTTGCATCCCCTAGAAATTTTTCAGACAAATTCTAAACAAGAAGAAGAAGGATCCTTTTTAACATCTATTTATTTTTTAGATTAAAATCTATTTATTTGAGATTGTTAATGTTTATATGGTTCACCAGATCCACATACATCGATCATCTATTCCATTGTCTGATTTTTTTTTTTTTTTTTTAAGACAGTTTATGGTATGTTTTGGAGATCTTGTATTCATGATTTGGATGACTAGATTATCAAAGGAATAGGTTTTATGATCTGGGTTTTGGTGGAAAAGTTGTCATTTTGATTGATTTATGCGGATCTGGTAAGTTGATATTGGTAGCTGAATTTGTTGGGTTCTTGAATATAGAGTTAAAAATGGGGGCGGATTACTATAACATATTGAAGGTGAACAAGAATGCAAAAGATGATGATCTAAAGAAGTCATATAGAAGAATGGCAATGAAATGGCATCCTGATAAGAATCCCAATAACAAGAAAGAGGCTGAGGCCAAATTCAAGCAGATCTCTGAGGCTTATGAGGCATGTTTTTATTTACCTCTTTCACTCAATTAATTTTCTCTCTTTTGTTTTTCTTTTCTTTTCTTCCATTATATGGAATATAAATGTTAGATTTCAGTCACCCGGTTGGCTGGTAGGAATTTGGGAAGAATAATATTCATTTAAATATTTATTTTATGCTTTGTGCAATATTCATTTTCTTGCTCTTCCTTGTTTTTAAGGGGAACTATAGTCACAAGGAAAATTAGATGCAAAAAACTGAATAAGTTTCTTCTTTTTTCTTAGACTGAATTTTCCCATTAGAGATTATGCAATTTTTGTTTGTGACATGAAATGTGGAGGTTTTCATTTGAGATTATATCGTCTGGTGTCTTGATGCGTTTTTAATTCAGGTTCTGAGTGAACCACAAAAGAGAGCTATTTATGACCAGTATGGTGAAGAAGGATTGAAGGACATGCCAACCCCTGGAACTGGAGGATTCCCATTTGGAAATGGAAGTTCTGGAGGGTCTGATGGTTTCAATCCAAGGAATGCAGAGGATATATTTGCAGAATTCTTCGGTAGTAGTCCTTTTGGATTTGGATCATCAGGACCTGGAAGGTCCATGAGGTTCCAGTCGGATGGAGGAATGTTTGGGGGATTTGGTGGAAGCGAAAATCTTTTTCGAACATACAGTGAGGGAAACGTGCCAAGGAAACCACCACCAGTAGAAAGCAAATTGCCTTGTAGTCTTGAGGAACTGTACTCTGGATCAACGAGGAAAATGAAGATTTCTAGAGCAGTAGTTGATGGCCATGGGTATGTTTACTTATGTCAGCAGTCTATTCTTGATATTGTTATCTTTCTTCTCTCCACCCCCTCCTCCACTCTTTCCTTCCTTATATTATCTTGACCTGTCGCTGAAGATTTGATTTTTCAACAAAAGCCAGCGTTTCTTCTACTTACTAGACTCTCTCTTCATTATATGCTAGATGGATGTAGATACTCTTATTGGTGACTAGGAGCTTCACTGAAACCTTGAATGCAGTACATTAACTCACTATAGTTATGTTTAATTGTTAACATAATATTTAGAAGTTCTTCCGTAATTTTGCCCATTCATCATGATAATATCTGTTTCTTCCATATGTTTTTCCGCATGGATTCCCAACCTTCTGATTGAAGAAGCATGCTTTCTGCTCTCAGTACATTGTCCTTGCACATGTTGCTGGTACATCCTTCTCATTGAACAATCATGAATATCAGTTACTAGATACTTGAAATTCCTCATTACAAATTATTGTATTATCTTTTGTTTGCCTGTGATCTGAAATCTGACCCATAATCTCTTCTTTCTCTGAAAAAATTGTATTGGTTTTGGCATAATTGCATATCATTATTCTGGAACTTGAAGTGCCAGTATCTTAAGTTTGACTTAAATCCTATATGAAACTGAACCAAACAGGCGGCAAGTGCAAGAAACAGAGATATTAACCATTGATGTGAAGCCAGGGTGGAAGAAGGGCACAAAGATTACCTTCCCAGATAAAGGAAATGAACAGCTGAATCAGCTTCCAGCGGACCTTGTTTTCATAATTGATGAGAAGCCACACAGTGTTTACAAGAGAGATGGCGATGACCTCATTATAAACCAAAGGGTGTCATTAGCAGAAGCACTAGGAGGCACTACAGTAAACATCACTACACTTGACGGCCGTGACCTGTCTATTCCAGTCCAGGATATTGTTAGCCCTGGTTTTGAGCTTGTCGTTCCCAGGGAAGGTCTGCCCATAGCCAAGGCGCCTGGCAATAGAGGTGATTTAAGGATCAAATTTGAAGTGAAGTTCCCAACAAGATTGACAGCAGAGCAACGAGCAGGACTCAAGCGTGCCTTAGGAGGTTAAAGATTGATGTCTATAGCCATCAGGTTGAGCTAGACGTGAAAGCCAAAGCTTATCCTTTGTGCTGTACAGTTCAAGAGACTGAGAAGTCTTTATTCTGGGAGGAGCTGGCTTATTACAAAGGGGAAATGGCTAATTGCCCTCTCATATTTTATGCATAGAAAAGGAGCAAGTAGACTACAACAGCTATTATGCATTTTGTAAGGCATTTTTTGCTAAATTCATGTATCTAGTTTTGAGATTTGATTCTGGAGAGAGGGTTGTTGTTGTTAGTGTGTACAATGTATCATATTGTTTTTCTAATTGTATTTTTATGTTGAATTGCAACTTAATCTTAAAAAGGCATCTCAGCATTATCCCCTGCTTCTAATTCAAGAAACAAGTTTGCTCAGTACTTCAACAAGCATGTATAAGCGATTGGCAACAACTTCTCCGGCGTAGGCCATCCTCTCGCACACACATTATCCATATACGGGATAAAGGATGAGAATGGGATCGCAAATTTCCAAACAATAAGCGTCTGATTTTAGGGCAAAAAGCTTGTGGACCAAATTGGATGTTACAACTACCATTTGATTGTGCATAAAAAGGCTCTTCCTGTATCTGTCGCTTTTAACAGCCTGGGATTGCACAATTTTGCAACTTTAAGAGATGCCTAACATTATGATAGAAGACTACTTTTAGGAGGATCATGAATTTAAATGTTCTTGATTTAAAACACTTTAGATTAATAGAGTTCCTTTTTCACGGTGCAGATGTCGATTAAGGGTTCTTAAACAATTGCTATCCTATTCCACTTCCTTTTTTTTTTTTTTTTTCCCTGTCAAAACACGCAATGTGATGCTTTTCTGTAAGCCAGATATGACCACCGTGAACCGGACAGAAGATCTTTTTTCTCTAATCACTATTAAAATGATATCAACAACATACAAATGGAAGCTCGGATCGCCGAATCCACAGTATCTTCATCTGTCTAGGGAGTTGAACCACTGCTGGAAAAAGACCTCATCCAACCGAAGAAATGTCCTGCCATTTGTTTGCCCCTTGAAATCAGTATTGGATCTGTCATTCGTTTCTAATTGAGAGAAAAGATCACCAGAACCAATAATATAAACAGAAATAATGAATATATCACTCCTACATCCAGAGGCTACGGCAAAGTTTTATTTTCGCAAGAGGGGCAAAATGAAAAAGGTGTCACTCAAATTCTTACAGAAATTTCTCAATCCATGAGGTTAGGAAAAGAGAAACAATAGCACTTTACAAAATCAAATAAGTAATTACGTATATATGACCCTACTCTTTCCTATGATGAAGATCAAAACAATGTGCTGGCCAATCCATTGCCCACTGTACTCTCAACCCGTCGCTGGCCAGAACTTGACCCAGATACAGAGCCCATAGTACTTTCGCCAACCTCGCTTTTGCAAAGAGGACAAGATGCATTAATCTTCAGCCACTTATCCACACACTCCTTGTGGAAAAAATGAGAACATGGCAGCTCCCTCAGTTCATCATTGTTTGCATATTTTGCCAAACAAATACAACAAACCTGTCAAAATCATAATGTTAGCAGTACTACCAACAAGACAACATCCTAAAAGCATATGCAATGCCTTCAGCAACCAAAAGCAGAGGTACGCAAGAAAGAACCATGACCCTATGATCAAGAAGCTCTTACCGCATCTTCTCCTGAGATCACACGCTCCTGTTCTGTTCCTGCAGCCACAACTCCTCCATCACCAGTACCTGAATTGTTATCTCTATCATCACCATTCCTATGTTTATTCAACTTAAACTTATATGTCGGCAAGGCATCGATTGATTCTGATGTGGCTCCTCTGGTCTGCCCAAAATCCTCTCTAAACCCCAGAACAGATATTATACAAGGCAAGCAACAGCAGATTGTAGCACACAGGATGAATGGCATAGCATATCCAATACAGCTGAAGGTAAGAAACACTATACATAACCTGCAAAGCAAAAGGATACAAAAAATGGGATGAGATTTCTGAAATGGAAGTGAATGGAAGGAACAAAATGATAATGCATTTAAGCAGCACCTGTACATATTCGGAGCCTCACTAGCAGATGAATGCCCTCCAAAAATCCAGACATTGCCAACCACAAACCAAACAGCGAAAAAAGAATCCAAAGCCATTTTGAAGTACTCAACCATAGTCTTGAGTCTGCATGCCCCACAAGTTTACTTGATCAACAACTTCTCTTTTTTTTTTTTTTTTCTTTTAAGAACTCAGGTATTTATCAAACTATTTTCATAACAATATGAACAAAGATATTTTTCATTTGATAAAACTACAACAAAGCACAGTATCTCATCAACCAGTAGAATCATCGAAAATAAATTGTCTTCCACGAAAGTTAAGAGGCACAAAATGAAGACTTGTCAGATATCAATATAAAAGAGTATTATTCCCCTCCCTTGACATGCAATGTTACTCTCGCCACTGAAGTAGGGTGTTACCCAGAATAAGAGCATGCATGCAGCTTTCCAATCCACATAGCAAAAAGCTAGTGTCAACACACTTGGACCTAAGCCTGTCCCAAAAACTCCACATGAACTTAAGCATGGCCTAAGACCTTCATATTTTCCAACTCCAACCTGCCAAAGATGGCAGAGAGTATCTATTCTACTGCAGAAGAAAGGAGTACTCTACCTTATTGAGTCATTGAATATAGTCTTCAGCGAAATGACTCCATGAATTGATACAAAAATATAATTGATAAAAAACAAATGGAGAAAATAGCAATATCGCGTATGATGAGATACTATGTGATGCAACTGTCTACTGGATATACATGGAGCTTCAATAGCTACTAGTAAATAAAGCAGGATCAACATAAATAAAATGTTGAATTTATAACAGTATTTTCATATAAGAAATCATGCTGGAGAAAAATCACCGTTTCCCCAACAAGGATAATAGAACTCCAAGACCTAGGCACAATATTTTATGAACAACAACAACAAAAATAACACTCAGAATTCACACCTTGCATTCAGTGCTCCAGCATTTTGACCACCTCTGGGTGATGTAGTGGCAGTCCGGCGATCATCTGCTTCTGGGTTTCTGCTGATTGAAACAGAATATCCTGAAGGAACAGTAATATGCGTAGAACCCTGACGAGTTTGAGCTGACTCTTGCTCCAAAACCTGGTTACGATGACGGTAACGCCAATACAGAAGAGGAAGGATTGCAACACACCCAGATGCATAACCAACAATCCATGCAAATAATGGCGCTCGTGGATGCTCATGTCTGGACACAGACAACACAACAGCAGATGCAACAATCTGGCTAATTGTGAGAACCAACTCAACAGAAATCCAAAGACCAGAGTTCAAGGGACTTCTGCGTCTACGACCCTCACCTCTCCTTACTACCGATGAATTCCGAGTATTTGATCCATTAGAAGAAACTGTAGAAGGGTGAGAAATGGGTGTTCTCACACTAGTTGAAGGTCTGTCTTCACGCGGTGAGGCATCTAAACCACTGGCAGATCTATCATGAGACGTTGATGGGAAGGCATCGGTGGTCCTTGGTATGTTAATGATGTGCTCACCATTGCTAAGATTATCAGGTCGTTCCATTAACAAAGGGTAGGTGTCAGTTTGAGTAGCAGAATGTCGCTCTGTTGAGGAAACATCCATCTAAGTCCCCCAAAACAATGGGAAACATGGAAAGCATAGAATCTCGGAATGAGATTACCAGCTTCTCAAACGCACAGAGGTGTCACTCCCGTCCCAAAAACTTATCAAGTCGGATAATCCAATAATCTTGAGTCTGTTTAACGCGACAGTATAATAAGCACCAGAATTTATCCAATTTTCCCTTTGAACACACAGTAATACGAATTATTTTCTAACAATTCAAGAAACAAATAACAAAATACAGAAGACGAAACAATAATAATTTATTTTTTCTTCATTGGTTATATCAGAAACCAAGATATCAAAGACCGGACACCCGCCGTGGACGGCAATGACGAGGAAATTGCCAAAATTGTCGATGAAAATTGTGAGTACGACGAATACCAGTTTCAATTATAATTATCACTACCCCATATATTAAGCAAGAAAATTATGTTATATACATATATATACAAAATTAATCAGCCAAACGGTAAAAAAATCGAATCAAACAAAACTATTAAAACAAAATTATAAAAAAAAAACGAGGAGATAAAACATAATCCGATGTCCTGGATTAGCACAACCGAAGACTAAAAAACCCTAAGATTTTGAAACGTTGACTGCACCACACTATAAATGATCGGGACAAAAAAAACCAAACAAATGAAGAGAGAGAGAGAGAGCCGATGATCAAAGTACCTACCAGTTTAGAATTGAAGTAGAAAGAGTAAAACGGCGCCAGTTTGATGGGACGACAGTAGTAGGATTATGACTTTTTAGCTTTTAAAAAGGGGAGGGGAAGGAGGAGGATAAGTAGCCAACTTTCGACCTCCATTGCTTCGCTGCCGAGTCTGCGAATAATATAATATTTTATTTAATTATTATGATCTTTTCTTAAAAAAGAAAAAGGAAAAAGAAAAGATTTGTTAATTTTGCTTTTGAAGTTTTGAGTTTTTCTAAGTCAGATTAACGATAGAAAATTCTAAATATCAGAAGATGAGACATTATCATTTACAATTGGGTTAAATATGATTTGACCCCTTTCAGTTACCATATTATACTACTTACTCCTCCATATTTATATATTATATTAAAACATTTTTTTAGCTTTAATTCTGTTAAATTAAGATTTTCATATGAGGTTAATGAGATTATACAGAGATGGTTCTTTACTTGACTTAATGAGATCATATATTGATGGTTCTTAACTTGACTTTCTTTTTATTTACACAAAGAATGTTTTCTAATCTATATTAGATTTCTTTCTGTTTCAAAAAAATTGTCATTACTCAAATTTAACATTGTTTAAGAAAATACATTTAATGTTTTATCAATTCATCATTTATAGTACATTTTTTCATTTATACCTTTAATTATTTTTAATGAGAAAATAAATATATTTTTTTTATTTTAGTAATTAATGCGGGTAGATTAGAAATATTTTTTATTTAATAAAAATAGATTTACATTTTGAGACATCCAAAAACATAATAGTAAATAATCTTTTTGAGATAGAGTGAGTATTAAAAGAATTTTTGTTTATCACTTTCTCTGTCCTAAAAAGGTTGTTACTTATAATTTTTCATATTATTTAAGAAAATTACATTTAATGCTTTGACAACTAACGATTTATAATTTATTTTTCATTTATACCCTTAATTATATTTAATACTCCTATCGTTCAAGAGTAAGTGTGTAATATCTCTATCATCATTTATTGGCATTCTCACATGAATATATTCATTGCATAAATGATTGCAATCTCACATGAACATATGCATTGGACAAATGATCATTTAAATATGTGAATTGAATAAGCTTTGACGATGATACTTGCACTATTACATTTGAGACACTTGAATATATATTTGTATAGTTGCATGACAAATTATCTTATGTTGTGTACATGTTATAGCATCATGAATAATGGTGTTTTAGAGTTTATTTAAAAGTGAAAGGAGCATTTGGAGATTAGGAGATGAATGGAGGCGATGAAGGAGTGTAGAAGAGGAATTAAAAAAGGAAAAATGAACTTCTAACCAATAGAAATGAGACACCATAATTTTGTCTTATTAGAATATGTATACAAATTGAATTTTTCATCCTTTAGGAGCAAATTAGAGAGGATAAACGTGAGAGGCAGCAGAAGAAAGAGAGAGATAAGGAAGAAAGAAAGAAATGAAGAATAAGAAGAAGAAGAAAAGTGAGTTGCTTAGGAAGAAACTCTAAACTTTTCTGGTTTTGGCAAAAGAGGTAAGTGATTTTATCTCCTTTTTACATGAAATTCTTCCCTCATGACATGTTAATCTTGCATGTTTGGTAAGAATTATGGAGTATTGGAGGTAGAGATCATGTATGGAAGTTGAAATTCAAGAGAACTAGAGTAGATTGTGTTGGTTTTGTTGTTAGAGTAGATTTTTGCACTCATGATTTTATAACCCTATAAGAGGAATTGAGAAAAATGTAAACCATGAAAGTTGTAACTTTATGCGCCATTTAAATGCATGTAAAACAGTTTTGTTTAATTTGGTGTGTGTGAAAAGCTATGACTCTTTCATTAAGGTTGGTTCACAACCAACCGAAATCTCCTCAGTCTGGCTGTTTTCATATAATTTGATAATCTTACGTGCTAATTTAGAAAAAGTGCAAAATATAAAATTTATATGGTTATATCTCCTTAAATTCTTGTAAAGCATCTTTACTTACTTTATTGTGTGGAAAGAGATATACCTTTTTAATTGTGACTGACCTTGAATTTGATGAAACTTGTTTCATTTCTGAGTTCTGTTTTTCTAGAGTTTGATAGCCATAGAATGGAAATTTGGTGATATGCCAAACTTGAAAGTTGTATATTTATGTATAAGCTACATTCTTGTAAAATATTTTTACCAAATATATCATGGTTTGTGAGATATTACTCCTTTATTGTGATTGATTCTCAATGTATTGAAAAGTCACTTACCTTAAGATTGACCATTTATTTTGGTGACCTTATAGACTAAAGTTGACATGGTGTAAAACATAAGAAATGTTCCTATATATGATATGTATTTGCTTTGCAATTGCATTTGTACAATTTTAGACATATCCATGACTGTAAGACCTACTCAAAATGATATGATATTGAAATAAGGCAGAATTTAAAAATTCACGGCATTTTTTATATATCTTATATTGATATAAATTTTGAATATGTTGTATCATTATGTGTCTAGTTTATTTGAAAAAAAAAATCAAGTCATTTGGATAAGTAAATCTAGAGTTATTGTTGTGAGAGTGCACCAAGATTAAGCTGTCACACAAGAATAATATGCTAAAATACTAGGTCCATTTGCATGAAATATGACCATAGTTGCATACCATGTATGAAAACTCATTTTGACATTTTATATTGATATATGTATTAAATGTTAGGATTCCAACACTTTGAGAAAGCCTAAGGAGGAGGTCCAAACCTACCATAAAGGTTGGTTGCATCAAAAAGTGAGTAAAAGCTATAATTAAATTATAATGTATATGTGTGATGATTTTATGATATGGTTATGTTCTATTACATATATGTAAAATTGAATTATGATAATTTACATGTGAATACAAGTTAAGTGAGAAGTATATGATTTTAATAATTACTTGGTATACTATTGTGAATAAACGCTTGCATATAAAACTAAAAGGATGTTGTGAACAGCTTATCAAACACTTACAAATCACTTGAAAAAAAGGATCAATATGTCCTATTGGCACATGTTATTAATCAAATGATTCACTTGTTTTATGTTGGCCAATAAAATCAAGTGTCACTTGAATCACGTGAGTTTTCGGGAGTAGTATTTACCTTGCAAGGTCACAACAAAATCAATTTATTTGCATTTGCACTTGCATAGTCAATTCTTATACTTGTGATGTATTCTGATGATATTTGATTATTAGTTGTGCCATAAGAATCTCATTATTATTTTTATTCATTGAGTCGCAACTTACCAAATCGCAATTATGTTTTTCAGATACTGAAACATAGGGTTTCGATACTTTGGAGCATAATATTTTGCATATAGACACATGGAGTTTAGGTCACTGGTTGAATTTCAACTCTCTCTCTCTCATTGTGTCGTGTACATATATTTAGATAGGAAATTTGTGGCCACTAGTCTTCAATATTAGTTAATATATATATAT
>CATIWR010096449.1:0-15947 GCA_949677035.1 Omphalea diandra | reverse complement strand
CACACATTATTTTTTTTCAATATTTAGTGATATATAGCTTTATTTTTATTTTATTACCAATAATTTAATTATATATATATATATATATATATATATATATATATATATATATATATATAACTTTAGTGTAGACAACAAGTTTAATTAACAACATTCTTTCTTATATGATCGATTACTATGATGAAATTTATAAATAGTAAATAGAAGTATATATTTTTCAAATTACCAAAAATATTTCTTTAGCTTTATGTTTATTCAATTGTGCAATTTTAATAATCATTCAAAAATTAATAAACGAATAAAAGTTCTCTGAGCACTCAAATAATGTCAATAATAAATATAAGAATTTGAATTGTTAATGTAAGCTTCTAATTTATGCCTCCAAATTCAGGCTTTATATACTGCAAGATACTTAAATCAATTGGCTCTTTTTGCCACTCAAAAACCAAAAATTTTATAATATACAAATAATAAGCTCTAATAAAAGAAAATTTTCAGCAAGTCTACATATAGTTGTATTGATAAACAAACAGAAGTTGTTGTCTTACAACTAATTGATTACAACCACCTAATAATAATAATAATAATAATAATAATAACAATAAAATAAGTTGAGCAACCTATTGGAAAGCACAAAACCAAAAGAAGAACAAGTAATAGAGTAAACAACTGCACTAACATAAAACAAATTTTATAGAAGAAAATCTACAGAGACTAGCAAAATATCAACACAACAAAAAATGGACCATAACAACCACATGAACACAACAATTACAACCATATGAAAATCTACAGAGACTAGCTGGATAATACCACTTTCCATCTTTTTGATATAAATGCAATTTTTTCCTAATACTCATTTCCTTCAAATAACAATGTGCATTCAAACCATTTTTATTTTCCTCTCTATGTCTAACAAAGTGCCAAAAATATTTTCACGTACATTTTTCTTAATATGCATGAAATTAAGACTATGGCCTAAAAATAAATTTTCTTCAATAAGATAGCTTTAAAAAATGTTTTTTTTTTCTTCCAATTAAGACTATCTATATTTTTACCACCTTTTTGTCTTTTTATAATTTTCCCAAATACAATAGGTTGAAGCTTACAAAGTTGATTTAAGACATCATCACTAGATAGCTTGTAGGGTGGAAGACCTTTTTCTACTATTCCATCAAAAGCGTTTTTATTGTCACACCACTTGTGTTGTTTATGCAAAAACCAACAAGCACCTATATAACAAAATTTTTCACTATACTTGAGTCAAAAGGAGTTTCCTTATTCCAAAAGAACTGGTTGACATTCCTTTTATGCTCCATCCTAATAAGGAAGCTTATGCAGAAAAATCACTAACAATCCATAAAACTGTAGAGCACATATAAAATCTTCTTTTTGAAGCATCATAAGCATTAATTCCATTATACCATAACTCTTTCAACTCATTTATCAAAGGTTTCAATTACACATCAATATCATTTCCAAGAGCTTTAGGCCTAGGTATCAATAAAGTCAACATGTAGGAAGGTTGTTTCATACATATTCATAGTGGTAAGTTATACACAATAACAATCATAGGCCATGTACAATGAGAAACACTCGTATTACCAAAAGGATTAATTCCATCAATGGATAATCCAAGTCTAACATTTCTAGGATCTTTAGCAAATCCTAGATTACTCATTACAGGATTCCAAACTAAAGAGTCTATCGAATGCCTAATAATTTCATCTTTAAGACACTGGTCATAATGCCACCTCATGTTAATAGTTATCTTAGATGACATAAATGACCTTTGTAGTCTTAGTTTTAATGGAAAGTAACACAAAACCTTTCTAAGAACTTTTTTACTACCCTTTTACTATTATTTGATTGACATCTAGACTCTTCACATTTCTAGCAACTATCAAGATTCAACATGCAATCATTAATGCAAGTATCTATTTTCTTATAGGTGAGACCCAAATCTCGAATTATGTTCCTTGCTTCATAAAAAGTTTTACTAGAGTTTCACCATTAACAAGGGCTTGCTTAAAAAATTGCATCAAGTCATTAATTACTTCATCACTCAATCCGTAAAGACATTTAAGTTGAAAGAACTTTACAACAAAGACAACTTTGTAAAGTTCTTACAATCAGGATAAAGGTTTTGTTGGATATCCTCTAATAGCTTTGAAAGATTTAGAAGTTTCTTTGTTGAGACTAGGAAGCTTATATGAATTTTCCTCTAAATTAAGTGATTTAGTAGGAATATTAGACTCACCAAGCTCTTGCTTGAAAACATCTCGCATAATAACATCCATTACTTCAGGTCCTACTGCATCATGGAACATACCAAATATATCATCACATCCCTCAACTTATACTTTGTCATTAATGTCATCAATGGTAGACTCTCCACGATATTTAGACTCTCCATGATATAACTAATGAGTGTACCTTTTTGACTATTGCATTTACCATAAGATGTTCTTTAACCTCATCTCGAGTTTGTAGTAATGCATTGTTAGACTTAATATAAAGATAGAGGATGATGTCTCCCAATCTTCTGTTATGAAATGCAAAATTGAGAAAATCATTTACTCCTCTCTCGTACTCATCATTGGTTCGATTACAAGTCATCCATAGTTTATATATTATAAAATCTATAACAATCGATAAACATATAATGAGTTAATTAAAATTTAGAAATACAAATGAATGATACTAGAATTATACAATACATAATAAAAGCAATAACAAAATTATGGTTTCTAGAAAAAAAAATAAAAGAAGTAATATGATCAACTAATCAAAACTTGGGCCCAAAAAATAAAATAAAAGTGTACAAAAAAGAAAAAAACTGACCAAATATTTAGAAGATTAAATCATAATATCCCTTCTACCTCTCCTATTATTTGTTCAAAATCTAATACCAAAAGAATCTATTACAATAACATAGAAGTAGTTATTGAAAGTAGCAAAATTTAGTCGTTTTAGCATATTTTTAAAAGGGTACTATAATAATTGCAGCCCAAATCAATATAAAAAGTGCAAAATAACTCAAACTAAACTACCGTATTTATATCGTTTGATCAAGAATAAACGAATCACTACATCGAAATTCAAATAAGCATCTGTCTAACAAGGAATCAATACTAGGCTAACAATTAAATTAAGACTAAAGTCATTTGACATCTATTTTAAATTCTAGAATTTTACTAACCAACCATTAATCACTTTCATAAATTGTAAAAGCTTTTAATAAAATCACCACATACTCACAACATCACACAATTAGAACTATATCTCTCAATAAAATCACGAGATACTCACAACATTACGCAATGACAACTCATTTAATCAACTATTCCTGTTTTTCCAAGCCTTTACATATATTAAAAAATAAAATATTCAAATTAAATAGATACCTAGAATTCTAATTCATAACCTCAATGAGTCAAATAAATCTAAAAATTTGTAAAAATTATTCCAATAATATCATCTTGTAATTGATCAAAGTCCAAAAAAGGATATTAAAACTAAAATTTCAAATTTTTAATCATAAATAGATTATTATATTTTGAAAATTCTTAGAAAATAATCCAGAGCTTATTTGAGGTAGAACTAAGAATCATATCCAGAGCTTATTTAAGGTAGAACTAAGAATTATAGTTACTCAAAGTGATCAAAAGAATATGAAAAAAAATATCAAACAAGTGATTTCAGAAAAAAAATTACTTACTTTCTCTCGTTATTTTCTCACTCCTCCTTTCTCCCATATTTGGTAATGAAAACACTTAATTCTATATCTTTGTGGAAATATGGTTTGATAACTATTCTAACCCCTCAAAAATTATTTCATTCAGATTTTAAAATGAGATTTTAACGCCTTTTGAAGATTATAAGTAAAAGAAAAGAAAGGAAAAAATTAAATAAAAGGCAAGAACACAGTGGAAGAAATTTCAAGTAAGGCGATCACAAGAGCCATACCAACAAAATTAGAATCAGAAATTTATCTAAGTTAGAATTGAAAGGTAGCTTTCATTCCTTTTTTTTTTTTTTTCGAGTGGTAGCATTTATTCTATTTCATCTCAAAGATATAGATGTCAAACTGAGGAGAAAACTAGTTAATAAAGGGAGATATGGTTTCGGGAAAAAGTTAAAAATTTTCTAATTACATTTATGTAGTTATTTCTTTTTAACTAACCCAAAAAAATGCATTAAAACTATATAGCACCAAAATGAAAAGGGACACTATCGTTAAGCATAACATATATATATATACAAAGTTTAATGAAAATCTTTGTACTTGGTAGATAAAAAAGAAAACACTCCCACGTGGCCTACATGTACAATTAGTATAAAATATAACAAATTTGAATTTCAACTACTCATCAATTTTAATTTTAAAATATAATTTAATATTTATTTATAATTTAAAATATTTATATTTTTAATAAGGGTCCATTTATTAATGGAAAATAACTTATCTAAAGAAATTATTTTTATTTGAATAAATTTGTCAAAATTTAAAAAATGATTTATTTTTCTCTTTGATCATGAAAATATTTTTCATTGATCAATTTTCTTAAATGCACCAAATAGAGGAAATTTCGGAAAATATTTTTCCAAAAAATATTTTTTGCAATAGCAAATGAAGCCTATATATATTGTGAATTTATAATAATTTAATTTATAATATATGTATATTGAGCTTGTTTAGACTCAATTAAGTTTTTTGCGTTAATAAAATATGAATAAATATTGAAAATTTGGTTTGAAGTTTATTTGATAAAAAATTCCTAAGTCCAAACTACTTAAAACTAGGCTTAACTCAATCTGATTACAATTCTAATTCATTATAATAAAAACCTTATAGGGATTTCTAAAAGTAATTTTTTTATTTTACAATATCATATATATTAAATTTTCATTATATCAAAATCTATAAGTTAGCCAACCAGTTTTATTTCAAAAGAATAAGCTAGCATATTCATTTGGTTGACTTGTCAGGGTGTGTCTCATAGTACTAATTATTATATAATAAATTATTTCAAATAAATGATCAATTTTTATTTCCTTCTATTTGTTCATAGTTTTCTTAATTATTTTATTTGTAATTAATATAAAAATAAAACTGTAATTTAGATAGACACTCAATAGTCAACAATATTAATTAAATTTTGTTACCTTAAACTTAATTTTTTTTTATTAGATATTGTCGCCTTCCTTGAAGCCTATCCCTTACAAAACCTAAAATAAAAAGAAAGATAATATGTTTATTTGGGAAAGAAATCAAAAAGAAAAATAGCATGATTCTCTATATTACTTCTAAATTTTTTCACAATTTTTAATATCCCACTAAAATGTCTCTCTTTCAACATGGGTTATAAAAATTCCACATTCTCTTTACAACCTGAAAAATTCTCTTTATAGCTTCTTTAACCTAACAAAGCCATTTAAAGTTTGTTAATTGCTCTAGATTTTTTTAATTTTTATGAACTAAATCAAAATTTTAGTTATCGATTTTATCACTTTTTTAATATGTTTTTAATAATACTTGATGCTTTGCAATCTTTATCATTCTTAGTATTTAATTCCACCCTTATATGTTTGCATGTAAATAAGTTCAGTGTACTTTCTCATAAAGACAAACTCGTCATTTGGCTACTGGTATGGTTGTCTATTCCTGCTCCTGGCCTTGTTAATTTTTTTCCTTTGATAATATTATTAAAAAGCATCTTTGATCCTGTAATTTTTTCATCTTTATCATGGTGGCTTTATTATTGACAAACATTAGTAAAAACAAAACATCACATTTGAAAGAAAGCCTTGAATTTTTTTTATCCATTTATAAAGGAGGCAGTACCTATACATGCTTCTTTTTTTTTAATGAAAAGCACATGCTCTTAAGGTGTTTAAAAAATGTAGAGTGCATATAATATCATTATTATTGCATTTAAAGATTTTTATGGAATTTTAAAACTTTTTCTTTTATAAGGGTTGTTTCTTCTTATCAGTGATAATTTTGTGAGGAATTGAATATTTTATGACTTTTCCACTTTAATTTTCTTTAATTTTAGTACTATCAAAATATGCCTAGATATGGAGGTCTAGAGAGAAAAGGAAAAAAAAAAAAACAAAAACAAAAATTGTAACAAGGAGAACAATGTTGCAATGGAAGCTTCACTTAAAATAACTCTCTATTCACAGCCATTTGTTTTGCAATCTCAGTTTACAAATAATGCGAATGAATCTGGTAGTCATCACTCTCCCACATAACATACAGTAAGTTATAATTTTCTTGGCAAGTATCATGTATTAAATGTTACAATTTAATTATAATTTTTTTATGTATATTTTATATTTTAACTTTCATTATTATATTATAGCATGCACTAGTTTTATTAGTTGCAGGCGGAACAATGAACAATTTGAATATGAAAACTCTTAGGTGCCACTATGGAGGTTACTTAATATTTTCACATGGTAGAGTGTATTAAAATGGAAAAGTGAAAGTGAAAATTGTTGATATTGACTAGATGACATATTTTGATGTGTTGGCCACTTTAGAACGAGTGTGGATTTAACATTTTGAGAGGTTAAAAATTTTATTTCCTAAATCCATCAAGTATTCTTAAGGATTTTGATGCATTAGTATAAGTACATGAAGATGGAGATGTACACAAAATACTTGTTAGTTATAAAATGTTCAGTTCTAAACCAATTAACATATATATTCTATTGGATAAATACTGTTCATGCTACTGATTTTCAAAATAATAATTTAGTGATAACGGGCAATGAGAATGTTGAGGAGCATGAGGCCATGAATAATGAGTTAGGTTTGCCATTTCTAATTTGTTTTATGATATCCAATTTAGGTAATCTCATAATATGGTTGATTAATTATTAATGATGACCATGTATTTTATTTTTCTTAAATTAGTAGCTCCAAACATTATGAAGAGGAAGACAAAAGGGCCTACACGTTGCATGAGACTTATTGCATTAGAAAGTGGATAAAAGCTTGCAGTAGAATTCGATAATGAGCATCAACTTGCTGGTGATAATTCCACAGATTTTATTCGGTTCTTAGGACAAACTGTTCGTGATAGATCATATTGTCCTTTGCAAATCAAAGAATGCAAAAATATTGGACAAGATTCTATTGAGCATATGTGAAACATTGTGTTGGTAAATTTAAAAAACAAAAATATTGAAATATAGTTTTTTTTAGTTTATTTAAATGATCCTTTTTTGTTCTTGTAATTTACCTATATATGCAGCTCTTTTGTATTTTTAATTATTTTTTTTCTAAGAATGTTAATGTCAATGATTGGAAGTACTTGGTCAATCTTTAGAGTGAGAAAATATTTTAGGCTAGTAAATTTTAGTTAATTAATTAATTTATTTTTACTATAAATTATTGATATTTATTAAATTCTTTTCAAGTTATTATAACTAAGTTATATTTTATTATTTTGTATGAAAATCAACAAAATAACCATTAACACTCCACGCCTCCATATATAGGAACTAAAAGTTTTGCTCGGTTAAGATACCAAATGGTAAGCATTAAAATGATTTTCTCTCGTTCTTTTTCATATGTTAATGTTTAAGGGCTGTTGTGCTTTATTTTCACTACTATATATCTTAATTTAGCTTTGAGATCATTTAAAATTTCTCAAAGGTATGAATTAATTGGTTTGTATACTTAATTTGCGCCTGATAAATTTTGTTATCCTTCTTTAAAAGCTATCTAATTGGTGAATTTTACCACTGAAAAAAGTTTTATTTTCATATTATTGTTGATGCACTCTAACTAATAATATCATATAGCAAATGTGATTTGATATGTACTTTAGTCTACAAAAACTTAGTCTAAGTCCCACAATAGAATAAGTAAAACTGCATATAATTTTATAGAAATCATAAACCTGTACATCCATTAAACTGCATATAATTTTATAGAAATCATAAAACTGTACATCCATTAAGGACAAATAAATTTATTTCTCGAAGACTTTATTTTATTTCTTTTATATTTGGCTATTTTTTGGAGTTCACATTTTAGGTTTGAAATATTTACAGCTTATTTTAATTGGTTGGAAATTTTTTTTAATGATTTCAATGTTTTAAGTGTCCACTCTATGAATATTTTATTGATCAAAAGGTTAATTATAATTTATACAATTTTATGGTCCATATTCTAATATTTTAATATCACTTTTATATCATATATATATATATATATATATATATATATATATATATATTGTTTGGATTGATAGAAAAAAGAAAGGAGCTTTTCCATCTTGATGTTTGGGTTCGATCGCGTAAGAGAAAGAATGAAAAAAAAGTTGATCCTTCACAAAATATCATTGTAAGTTTTACTTTTAATTTTTTTAATTTCAATAAGTATACAAATGACACATCTAACTAATTAATTATAATAATTATAGATTCATTGATTAACTAAAAAAATAATGAAAAGAAGGACAAGTAACAATGAATGATGATTAAATATTTCGGAGGTGCTTGGACTACAAAAGATAGTTATCTAAGAGTTTATGGACCTGGAAAAAGTGATGTATGTAATTAACACACATATTTTAGTTAATCTTCTAGGTTGTTTTATTATTTTTTCAATTAATTTAGGGTAATAATTATGTTAATTGTACTAATCTTGGGGTTTTTTTTTTAATCTAATTTGAGTTTATGAACATTTTTGGTAGATTTTCAAAATTTGTAGCGCATTCCCGAACAAGAAGCACGTGAAAAAATGCAAGATGGTAGGAAAACGTTGTGCACATGACAAGCTTCACGCACACGACACTTTTCTCTCTATCACGCACGCGACAGTGTTTGGTGTTAGTCTTTATCGCGTGTACAACATGCCTCACATATGTGACACCAACTCACTCAAAATCATTTAGTAGTGTATTACAAAGAGGATATAAGTAGGAATGAAAAGCTCTTTCAAAAGAGACATTTTGTTTCGAGAAAAAATCATGGACACAAAACTAAGGAGTTCTTTCCTCTTGCATTACTTGATTCCTTTGTATTGATTTTTATTCATTTCTTCAATTTTCTTGGTTTGAGTTGTTATGAAATTGAATATTGTCTTAAGTTATTTTATGGTTTTGGACAACTAAACCGTCAATTAGAGTGAAGAGTGTAAACTAATGGGATTATTTTTTATATCAATGCTTAATCTTTATTATTTTTAATCATAATTTTTTATTTGATCTTCTTGTGCTAAATGTGAATTGTATGATTGATCACCATATATTTATCATCTTAGAGTTTATGTGATTAATTAATAGGTGAAATATAAATTTAGGTAGAGAAGATCAAGCACAAAATGTTAGGTAAATAAATATATCTAAATACTTGTGGTGCATTAATTAGGACCTAAAGGATTCAATCCGGAAAAAAAAACTTTTGATGATTAGTTTTTTATTGATTAGATATAACTTAATGACTCGATGGAGTATTAAGGTAATTTAGAATCAATTGCACTAAAGAACCATTTTGGGCATTGATAATCATTAACTAATTCCCAATAGGTGCAACCTAAGCTCTAGTGCTTCATATTTTTTATTTTCCTTTAATTAATTTAATTTTTGTTAATGTTAAATTTATTCTCACCCTCATCATTCAAACAAATCACCAAGAATTAATCAAATAATTATTATTATTATCTTTATGGATTGACCTTGATAAATTATATGTGCTACAAGTGACACTATACACTTGCAGATAATTGTCCTATCAAGTTTTTTGTGTTGTCATCGAAGGAGTTTTATTATTATGTGTTAATTTTTGCTTCACTTTAAGCTTATTTTTTCCTTTTATTTTTCAGAAGCTTATGATTACAAGGAAATCGAGGGCCTCTGAAACATCTCCAGGTCTTCCATTAGATCTAGAAATCATAAACACTTGCAAAAAATCTAATCGAAAGCAAACAAAGTAAAGAATGGTTGACAATCAAGGAAACCCACTAGATGCATGCCTTGCATACATCGTCATGGTGGCCAATCAACGTGTCACTCCTCAGTTGAGACATACAGAGATCTATGGTGGTTGTTAATCCATCATGCATTTAGTTGAGTGATGCAACAAGAGACTACGAACTAAAGTTCAGGGGTGTAATCGAGTCGAGTCGAGTCGAACCCTATCAGGTTCGAGCTCGAGCTCGACTTGAAAACTCGAGGCTGGAGCTCGATTGAGCTTTAATTTTTAAGCTCAAGCTCAGTGAAACACTCGAATACTTAAGCTCAATTCAATTAGACTTGTTTATTTATATAATTTCTTTTAAAAATTCTATAAATTGAAATTTGGATTCAAATAAGTTCGATTAAGCTCGAATAAACTCAATTAGGCATGAATCGACTAAGCTCGATTGATAATATTGTAAATATGTCTAAGCTTGATTTGGCTCGCAAGCCTTTCGAATCAAGTATTTTGATACTCGAATTCGACTAGCATGAGTAGCTCGAGCTCGAGCTCCACTCAATTAATCTCGAGTTAATTTCGAGTATTTCTCGAATTGATGTTGAGTAGTTTGCGAGATGTCTTGATTCATTTACAACCTTATTAAGGTCCATTCATTTGACAATGTTGTCTCAATTTAATGGATTAAGCATTAAAGACCCACTCACATTAAATTAAGGAATTCTACAGTATGGTGTAGACCCTACCACTTAATGGGTTAGTGTAAGGAGAGCTTAGGAAGAGGTGTTTCCCATATTATATGAGGGCTAATGCTAGATCTTGGTTGTTGAATTAACTCGAGATGTGGCTACCCATATGGGATGATGTTTATAATGCTTTCATGTTGAAATATTATTCACCACATAAGACTTTAGACTTATGAAACAAGATCTGTACCTTTACACTGAGAAAGGAAGAACCATTCCATGAGATATGGGAGAGGTTGAAATTGCTCCCAGCCTAATGCTTATATCGCCAGTTTTCAAATTTCCTTTTTACTATATTTTTATGATGGGTTGACAATTAATGGCCAAGCTTTGGTTGATATTAATGGCAGTGGATATTATGGTGATAACACAACTAATAAAGTCATAGAAATTTGCAAACATTTGGCGATGAACTCTCAACAAAGGCGAATAGAGGGAAAAAAAGTTAAAATATATGAAGTTTGCACATAAATTAACTTGGTACTGCAGGTGGCAAATTTTACCAAATAAGTCTAGCTCATGATGAATAGGGAGACAACTAAAGTTAAGGTATATGTTTATTATGGCATGTATGGTCATAATACTAATGCTCATATGAGTTCACATGTACCTATGCCTAAACAAGAAGAGGTGAATTATATGGGTGCTTATAGGAGTATACAACAATGCAATGATCCATTATGGGAGTAAACAAAATTATCCATTCTCTAATACCTATAATCTTGGTTAGAGGAATCTTTTAAACTTTTATGGGGGGATCAAAGCGCAATGAGACCTACAAGACTTCTAGGACTCTAAAACACAAACCTTAAATTCAAGTTCCTATGTCGCCTCCACTACAAGAGAAGAAAACATCATTGGAAGAGATAATGATGCAGTATATAAAGAAATTTGATGCAAAAATAGATTAAGTGGTTCAATCTAATCAGGCCTTCATTCACAATCTTGAGATGCAAATTTGCCAATTAGCCAAAACTATTATAGAAAGAGAAAAAGAAAAACTTCCTAATGACACTAAAGTGAATCTAAAAGATAGAGATAACTATCAATTTAAGAAGTGGAAAAGAGATACCCAACATCAATGTTCATATGAGAAAAGACAAACATGTTGAAGTGACACATGACAATGAAGATCAAGTGCCAAACGGAGAAGAAAAAGAACAAAATGGTGATGGTGAAATGGAGAAACCCATCCTAATTCAGTTAAGCCTTATATTCCACTAATTCCATATCTACAAAGGCTCAAAAACAAGAATAATGACACCAATTTCTAAAAATTCCTTAAGATGTTTAAGAAAATTCATATTAACATCTTATTTGCTGAAGCACTTGCTCAAATACCATTGTATACAAAATTCCTTAAGCATGTTATGTCAAATAAGTTTAAGCTAGAGGAGTATGCACAATTGCCTTAAGTGAAGAATGTAGAGCCATCCTTCAAAGGAAACTACCTCTAAAGGACCTCGAGAGTTTTTCTATTCCTTGCGTTATTGACAATATTTGCATTAATAAAGTAATGTGTGATTTAGGTGCTAGTGTAAATTTAATACATTTATCTCTTATTAAGTAACTTGTCATTATAGAAATGAAACCAATCAAAATTTCTTATTATTAGCTTATTGATCTATCAAATACCCATAAGGCATAATTGAGAATTTATTAATTAAGCTGAAATAATTTTATTTGCCTATTGACTTTTTAGTTTTAAACATGAAAGATGATGTTGATATGCCTATCATCTTGGGTAGACCTGTTTTACCTATAGATGGAGCATTGATAGATGTAATAATGAATAAGGTGACCTTTAAGGTGGGAAGTAAGAAAGAAGAGTTTGATATCCATAAGGAATTAAGGAACCCATCCATAGGTGATTCATGTTTCAAAATTTATGTTATTGACACCTTGATAAAGGAAATATTTATTAAGGAATCCTTTCGGGAACCTTTAGAGGCATGTTTGGCATTGAATTGGAATTAGAAGGATGGGGATTATGAATAGTTAAGTATGTTTTGAGCTTAGATGGTCAAGGTTTTAGGAATATTGTTGGACTAGGAGGATTAATCTTAAGTCTAGGAACTCTTTTAATCTTGACAAAGGAGATTGATCATTATTAATGGTTCATTTAAGTGTTGTTTTGCAGAAAATAGTAAGATCTTTAAGTGAAGTCGAATGGAACTCTTAAACTCCAAATTGACTTGTAAATCGCGACCACAATCTCATATTCACGATTGCGATCCATGAGAAGACTTGCAAGAGATCAGATAGGTGAAATTGTAGAACCATTCTCGGCCGCAACTTACCTAAAAGAAGGAGTCCAAAAATGACAAACTAATTCGCGGTCTATGTGGCGTCAGAGTCGTGACCGTGATTTTCAAAAAGCCTCAAGAGGGAAACAAGTCCACAACCCAAGCTTGACAAATGTCCTAGGTGACCGTTAGAAGACAAAAATTGCAAAAGCAACTTGTTGGTAGTAACCGCGATTCGAGAAGTGGAAGATGCAATTTCTTACAGACGAATTCGCGTCCTAAGTCATGGCCTGCATAAAGAAATTCATGACCACTAGTTTTGTTAGCAGAAGAAATGCAACTACTATATTTTCTTGGTGAACTAATGGCAAGAAGACACGTGGACCAACCATTAGACACAAACAGAGTTTTCTGTCGAAAGTTTTGGCTCCCGTATGAAAATCTAGAATTTGCGACCGCGAATGAGCAGTAACGACCCCGACTTCAGCCTGACAAGCAATTAATGTAGAATTTATCTAGCATACCTTAAAGATTTTATACCAGTTTTATTGCAACGTCTCTTTGGTGGGTAGAGGCTATAAATACCTCACTAAATAGATGTAAATGCAAGAGAATTAATAACTTTGTAACCAAACTCTTGCAATTTTGCTACTCAATCTTTTCTATTCTTTTGGACATTGTTTGGTGTGAGCATAAACACCATTTGTAAAGGTTGTAGTGTGAACCTGTAAAAATACTAAGAGAGGTTGTTGTGTGAGCCTCAAAATCACAAGTGTAAAGGTTGTTATGTGGGCCCTAAAAATACAAGTGTAAATGTTATTGTGTGAGCTTTCAAAACACAAGTGTAAAAGTTTGGTGTGAGCTTGAAAACATCATTGGTAGATATTGAAACACCCAATTACTGAGAATTGGAGAGTGGACGTAAGGTCAATTATACCTGAATCACTATAAATCTTGTGTTTACTTACTACTCATTCTCGTTCCTATCTTATTGTTTTAATTTTTATACACCAATTCCCCCTTCTTGGTGCCTAGGGCCAACAAGTCGTATCAGAGTTAAAACACTCAAACAAACCTTTATTGGTGAGTAAAAGATCATGGCATAAGAGGGAATCCACTCATACCTTAAGCCTTACTTTGATAGTTCTGACTATACTCATTAGAAGTATAGAATGGAAATCTACCTTGACACATATGTGGTGGACCTTTGGGATGTGGTTGTTAAAGAATGGAAGCCACCCACTAAAGTAATGGATGGAATTGAAGAACTTATCCCAAGAAAAGAATGGACTGAAGCTCACCGGAGATCAAATGGCAAAAACAAGAGAGCAATGACCATTCTTCTAAGCTCTCTGTCTAGAGAAGAGATTGGAAGAGTGCAACATTATCAAACTACACATGCCATTTGAAAGCTCTAGAGAACTATCATGAAGGCATAACTCTAATCAAATCAAGCCATTTGGAGATGTATGTCACCGAATGAGAACTCTTCATGATGAAGGACAATGAGAGCATCACATAAATAACAAATAGGATCTTGTCCATTGTCATCAACATGAAAAAATTTAGAAGAGCTCTCACCAACTATGAGGTAAACATAAAAATCCTCAAAACTTTTCCTCTAGATAAATTTGGTGCTAGAGTTTACAACATACAAAAGTCTAATCCAGAGATTGGGAAGGTTCCAACTGACGTGTTGATAGGGAAACTCTTGACTCATGAGTTGGCCTTGCAAAAGGATGAACAAATGAAAAAGCTAAGAAACCAAGGAGTTAAACAAGAAAAGGAAAGAAGAACTCTGGCTTTTAAGTCTTCAACTAAGGAGAAAGAGGTAAAAATCACCTCAAGTGATGAAGAAAGTGACAAGGAAGAAGAGGAGCAAGCAATGCTCTTTAGGAGGACAAAGAAGTTGATTAAGAGAAGAGAAGAAAAAAAAGAAAAGGCTTCAAAAAGACAGTTCCTAATCTAGGAGAGAAATCCAACGATGTCACTTGCTATGAATGTGGCAAACAAGGCCACATCAACTATGGGTATCCCAAATTAAAGAAGAAGAAGAGATGGGACAAGGAGAAAAAGAAGAGTTTTTCAGCCACTTGGGATGATAGCTCAAGTGAAAGAAAGGAAGAAGGAGAAGTTGCCAATAATTGCTTCATGGCACAAGAAGACTCTACTAATAAGGTAAGTACTTTTTCTCATTCTCATTCTGATTTTGAATTTGATGAGATAGATGAAGAGCTTCTAGAGGTTCTAACCATGAGATGTGATAAATATAAGTCATAAATGAAATCTTATAAAAGAAAATGTCAAAAGCTAAAGGATGATTATAAATCCCTCAATGATATTGTAAGAGAATTGAGAGCATCTAATGATGAGCTCAAAAAATTAGTAGATAGTCTTTCTCTTTCATCTTCTTCTATGGCTTCACTTAGAAAATAGAATGACACTCTAAAAGGAGAAGTCATTGAGCTTAGATGCTCCATCTCCAAGTTCCATAAAGGAAAAAAAGCCTTAGATACATTGATTATATCATAAATACCTCCACTAATTAGACATGGTCTAGGCTTCAATGGAGCCTCATTATCATCTCAAACCATATTTGTTAGATCTTCAGAACCTCAAACATCAAACATTTAGGTAATTGGGAAGAAAAGTGCTCATAGCATTAAGCCTCCAAAGCCTAAGGCCAAAAAGAATGCTCTCCCAAGCTCTAGAGCTAAGACTCAAAGAGCTAACCATGCCTATATGTACAACAAAAAGCATGGTAATTCTCATAAAAAATTTTCTACTCCTACTCATCATACATGTTCATGCATGCATTCACATAACCAAGGTATGAGAAGACCTCCTACTCATACTAAATTTGTACATAGGAGAAAGACTCCTAAGTCTAAACTCCAGTGTCATTATTGCATAAGATTTGGACACATTAATATTCATTGTTATATTAGGAAGGCTCACCTCAAATTAGAGGACCCTTCATCTTCTAACCCCAAAGGACCTAAGTATGCTTGGGTAC
>CATIWR010096442.1:0-34225 GCA_949677035.1 Omphalea diandra | reverse complement strand
TTAAGTCAGGTTTCGGGTCGTTTGAGTTTCAACAGGTTCGGGTCATGCATGCATAAAGGATTTCAGGTTTGCTTTTAATATTAATATTTCGAGTCGGATCATTTGTTATTTAATTTTAAAATGTAAATTTGAATTTTTTTTTATCATTTATGCAATATTTTCTCATAATTTGTTAAGAAAAAAATAATTTTCTCTTAAAAATTATTTTTAGTCAAATTTTATATAAAACAAAACTTGATCAAAAACTTATTTATATTTAAATACTCAATAAATTAAATATAATTTATTTTTAAAGCAAATAACTATATATAATGAAAATAAACAATCAAACTAAGTCCATATAGAATTATATTCAACTCATATATCAAAATTTAAATTAATTTATAAACAAACATATAATGTTTAAAGATAACAAATCACTAATTATAAAAATTTTATGTATTATAATAAAAATGTTGGTGATAAAATTAATTTTATCTTAATATGTAAGTTTATCGTGATAAAAATTAAATATATCACAATTATTATAAAAATAAATAAACTTGTGGTAAAATTCTTTTATGTATTAAATCATTTAAAAATTATGGCAAAGATTTAGTTTAATAACCAAAAAAATTCAAACGTTTGTGTGATTCACAATTGTATCCAAATTTTTAAATTAACTCAGTTATACTCTAATTTGACCAATTGATTTTAATTATGCCTAAAATCAAAATCAAAATTTATTAAAGTATATATTTAGACTCAATTGACCTTTATACTTTTTCAAATAGTTCAATCAAACCTAAGATTAACTGTAAAGTTTAATCAATATGATACCTTTATTTTTATTCTATTTTATTTTATTTTAACTTAATTAAATTTATTACATACTTTTTTATGATGAATTCTAACTTTATATTTAAATTTTAAATTTTAAAGATACAATTCATGAAATCTGCCAATCTCTCATTTTTTTTTTCATGAAAATTCTCTCAATCTTCTTATATACTTAATTTTTTTATTTTAAATAATAAATTTTTAAACTATTTAGAATAAAAAAATTATAAGAAATATTTGAAAAATCAATTACACGAGATTAGTTAAGATGATACTTTATTTTTATTCAATTCATCTCATTTTGTTTGATTAAATTTACTATATACTTTTATATGATGAATTTTTATACATTTAAATTTATATTTAAAAAAATAAAAAATTTTAAAATTTCAATTTATAATTCATAAAATCTCTCAATATCTCATTTAAAAAAATTTCACTCAATCCCTCCTTAAAAAATATAAATTAGTTAAATAAAAATTTTAAAAATTAATTACAAGAGTTCAATAAGATGACACGTTTATTTTGTATTCAATTTAATACTTTTTTTGCTTAATTAAATTTGTTATATATACTTTTACATGAAGAAATTGAATTTTATATTTAAATATATAAAATTTAAAAATTTAAATTTATAATTCATAAAATCTCTCAATGTCTCATTTAAAAAAAAATTATTTCAATCATAAGATCTCCTCAAAATTTTAATTTTTATATTTTAAATAATAAATCATTTAAAACAAAAACTTTAAGAAATATTTAAAAACTAATTACATGGGCTTAATTAAAATGATATTTTTTATTTTTTATTCAATTTTATCTCATTTTTATTTAATTAAATTTATTATATACTTTTATATGATAATTTTGTATTTAAATTTATAAATTATAAATCTCTCAATCTCTCATTTAATTTTTTTTTTCAATCTCTCATTAAAAATTAATTTTAATATTTTAAATAATAAATTATTTAAATCATTTAAAATAAAAATTCTAAGAAATATTTAAAAATTCAATTACATGACATGAACATGAACATGAACATTCTCATAAAATTTATCATTGAAATAGAATTTAAAGATTTATTAGTTTATTATTTAAATATATAAAATAAAATTCTATAATTAAAACATTAAATTAATGTAAAATTAATTATTTATCAACTCAATTAAAAATATAATTTTTTTATTTTTATGAAAAATTATTTAGTTGGAGTAAAAATAAAAATATTATTTTAGTAAAATTTAAACTAAAATTTGAATCTAATTGAACTAATTGAAAAAATATAAGATGAATTAAGTCTAAATATATACTTTACTAAATACTGATTTTGACTTGAAATGCAATTAAATAACTAATTTATCAAATTAGAGTGCAATTAACTCAATTATAAATTTTAAATATAATTAAAAATAGGGTTGAGTATGGGTCTGTTCAATTTGAGAATTTAAAAATCTCTAGGGTCGGACTGAAATTTTAGAAATTTTAAAAATGAAAAACTAGTACCGTTCAGTTCTTTAGAGACGGTTCAGTTTGATTTTATACCAGTTCGAACATAGGTTATTTCAATTTATTAAAATTAAAATTTATATTTTATAAACCAAAATAAATAAATTTTACCTTTTTCACTTTTCATTATTCAAGACTAAAATAAATTAGTAATAATTTAATAAATTACAATTAATAACTTAGGCAGTAAATTTTAAACTAAAAGTTTCTTAATATTTACTACTAATTAATAATTAATAAATAGTCTAATTATTAATAATATATACTAATTGAGAGAGTTAATTAGTAAAACTATATATATATATATACACTCACACAGTTTGGATATCAGTTCTATAGTTCGGTTCTTGTATGTGATGGTTCGGTTTAATGCTCAGTTTGAATATCACAAAATCTCCAGAATTGTCTCGTTTACTTATTTTCGGTCCAATTTGATTTGGAGATTTTTTTTCAAAAATGGATATTTTGATTTTTATATCAAATCAGTTCAGTTCTTTGGTCCAATTCAAGAATCTTTATTCTCCATTCTCACCCCTACTTAAAAATTTGTGAAATGATTTGAATATTTGAGTCATTGAGCCCAAAAATATTAATTCAAAAATTTTTATTATAATAAATGAATATCCAAGATAAATTATAATACAAACTCTTTTATCATAATATCTTATC
Source organism: Omphalea diandra (assembly GCA_949677035.1). Taxonomy (NCBI): domain Eukaryota; kingdom Viridiplantae; phylum Streptophyta; class Magnoliopsida; order Malpighiales; family Euphorbiaceae; genus Omphalea; species Omphalea diandra. The sequence goes on along the minus strand of CATIWR010096442.1, from coordinate 31,228 downwards.
ATAATATATTAATGTCAAATTTCTATTGCCCACCAAATTATATATTAGGACTATTGTCATAATAATATTTTGTAACTATATTAAATAATTTTATAGAAATAATAAAATTATTTTATCACGATAAATAACTTTTATTCTTACCAAATAACTTGTTATTATAAATAAAAATTGTAATTTCGGTACATGAAAAGACACAGTAAAATTAGTAAATTTATTAAAAATATAAAGATATCAACATATTTTAAAATAAAATAAAATTTTAATTTAATTAAATAATTTAAATATTTTTTAAATAAATTTATTTTTTATTTTAATTGTTATAATATATATAGTAATAAAATTTTTTTTTCTATTATCATCAAGTGAAATGGGCTATGTCACAAAGTTTTGAATCGACCTGTCGAGTTGACTCTTATCTGACCCAATCTGGCTCTAAAATTTTCAGGTCATTTCGAGTTTGCTCTAAATTCAAGTTGCATTTTTTGGCGGATTCAGATTGGATTGAAAATTGCACACACTCTCTCTTTCTTTCTCTCTCTCTCTATACATTATAGTTCGGATACAATTTGATTTCAATATGAGACAATTCAGTCCAATTCTCAGTTCAAATATCATAAAATATCTAAAACCATTCTATTTATTTATTTATGGTTCAGTTTGGTTCAAAAAAATATAAAAAAAATTAGATATTTCAGTTCTAATATCAAACCAATCAATTTATCAATTCAATTCGAAAATCTGTGTTATCCATGCTCACTTCTTATAGATGCTAGCACAATATATTCATATATTGCTAAATTGTATCCTTTGAAAACTAAATAGCATCATTAATGGTTTAAGGAACAATTAAATGCTTCAAAACTTCAATTAGAAACCTTTATTTCAAATAATTAATGTAGGCCAAGCTCCAATAAGAATTTTTCTTTTTCTTTTAATCCAACAGGTGCTTGTACACTAAATTATTTGAAAAAAAAATATATTAATCATTGACTCACGTATTGCATAAATTATCATATAAAAATTCTATAAAATTCTTAATTCAAAAATTTTTTATTCTATATTATATTTCATATAAATACGAAAGATCTTTTTAAATTAATTTAATTTAAATATTTTTAAAATCTATCATTTGATTTAGATAAATAATTAATTTTCAGACATATTTTCTTTTTAGTTAGCTATATTATATTTTTTAGATTAAGTAGTATAATATAATAACAACATATAGCACATAATTATGTACTTATCAAAATATTAGTTTGATCAATGATGAACACTAAACTTAAGTAATTTCTGAGATCAGAATCAATATATATATATATATATATATATATATATATATATATAGAGAGAGAGAGAGAGAGAGAGAGAGAGAGAGAGAGAGAGAGAGAAAAAACTTTACAATGAGTACTAGCTAAACTAATATTTTCATAGGCAATTCAATGTTGTATAGTATTCCTATATTATATTACATAATTATAAAATAGTTGCCAAAAAATATATAAAAAATACACATAAGAAAATAAAATGCCCAAAAAATTATTAAAAATTGACTATTTATTTAAATTTAATTTTAACAAATAAGCACTTAGAAGCTATATACTATTATCACATTATACTATGTAAATGGAAAACTAAAAAATGACTAACTAACAAGAAAAATATAGAAAAGAAAGAAGAAAATATACACAAAGAAGGAAAAAATATTTGAAACATTAATTATTTATCTAAATTTATTAATAAAACATTTTAAAAATAACTTAAATTAGACTAATTTAAGAATTATTCAATTTGATGCTCTTATATACTAAATATGTTATTTTAACATCAGAATACTTTATCAAAATACTATAAAATAAATAATTAAAAAAAATTATAGCAAAAAAATAAAATAATACCAGGAAAACAGAAATACCGATATAATTTTTTTAAAAAATAATGATTTATTTAAATTAAATGATAAAAATTAAAAATAACTTAAGTTAGATTAATTTCATAATTATTTATTTGAGTTTTGATATATTTTATAAAAATAAGATAAATATTCTAATCAAAATTTTATAAAGTTTTTACATTATAATTCACCTAAGTTACAAATTAATAATTAATTAATTAATTATATTGATTGATTACTCTCATATTGTTATTCTGATTCACTTATAAGTTTCTAAACTTGTGGGGGGCTTAATTTTCCACTTATTAACTCAATAATTAATTAGCACATGATAAAATTAAATTCCAACTACCGAGATAACCCTATATATATATATATATATATATATATATATATATATATATATATAACGATGATGTTAACATTAATGCTGTTAATATAACTAATCCGAAAATAATAATGCTGAAAAAGTACTCATTCTGTTATAGGTTAATTTTTTTTTACACAATGATTAAAAAAGTTAAATTTTATTAGTTAATAATTATTTTTTTATTAAAATGTTCTTTCATTTTATTTATTATAATGCATTAAATTTGATGAAATTTAGTAAAAAAATATTTTCATTTATTTAAAGTTAACAGTATATAAGATGACTTTTCATGGTTAATAAAATCCTGTTAATTACAACATTGAAATGACAAAAAAGAAGTATAGGAAATTGCAATACAAAGAAATTAAAAAAAAAATAATTATTAATATAGATATATTTAATAATTAATAAAGAAATTAATATAAACACTCCAATTTAGAGTGTTTTAATATAAATGTTGAAGTGAATTTAAATGAGTTTAGTAAATCTTTAAAAATTAATTCATTTCACTCATTCACTTTCATCTAAATGTAAAAATTATTTTAAAATCAACTCATTTTATTTCATTCTATTATAAACACTAAATTCAAACAGAATGTAAAGAGTAGCTTGGCAGGGGGTGGGGGGTAAAGCGGAGCCAAAAACTCATCAGAAGGGATGAAATGAAATAACGTAATTTCCGAGAAACTGAGAAGAGACAACAGCAGAGGTAGAGGCAGCGGTGGGCCCACCGCTACAGCTTTCCCTTTGTCCTTTTTCCCTCACCTAAGATTGAGACAGCTATAGCGGTTCCCATTCTTCAATTTTTTTTTTCTTTTAATAAAAAAAAGAATATACCAATTTGATATTATAAAATCACCTTTAAAATTATTAGATTGTGAACTTGAATCAAATTTAACATTAAAATTAAAAAAGAAAAAGAAACAAAGAGAAAAAAGAGGTCCCGGACGCTCAACAAAATAGACAGTAGAGGTGCTTGAGTGAAGTCGTTCTCAACCCCACACATGCCAGACATTTTTTTTTTCCTACTTCTTTTAATTCTTTTGTTTTCTTGCATTTTTTTATCAATATTTTTTTAAAATATAATCAAAATTTAAAATTGATAAATTGATCAGTTCTCATCCAATCAATTTGATTTAATATTTAACAAAATTTTAAAAAAGTATAACATAACAAAATAATAAAAAATTAATATTTAAACTTTAAATAAAATAATATAATTTTTGAAATTTTAAAATTCTCATAAAAATAATATAATTTTATATTAAATTAGTTTTATTCAATTTCGATCCATTTTTCTGATTTTAATCAATCTTTAATATTAAGTCCAAGTCGAAATAAACTACTAACCAATTTCCGATTTTATAAATCAAATTTAAATCTGAAAAGATTGTTATTTACCATGAAATCTTCACGAGGGCACCAAAGTCAATTCATCTATAATCATGTTCCTTACACCTCTAATTAAAAAAAAATCTTTAAGATAATATGTACCATCCTTGTTAGTCTAATTACCAATTTGGGGAAAAATTTTGGGCAAAGACCCAGTAATATTGTCGGTGCTGCATTAGTCGGTTTCCAGATATACACTTTGTGTTTGGTTGAAAATCTGCACTGAACAAAGACAACGCCGGCTATTTTTATCATAAAATGGTCACTTGAATATATATATTTTTTATATAACAGCAATTTTTATGTAGATCACAGTTTTCTTGCCTTCTATATGAATTATCCTTCAAATAATTCAGAAATTAAGTATTACAATTTCTTTCATATAATTCTAAATTCTTATATGGAAAGTCCAACGTCAAACTCAACGTGTTTACATTATCAACAAACTTGAAATTCCACAGCTGAATATTTGTTTGATTGCAAGAGATTGCCAATTTAAATCCAAGCTACGTATTAGTAACTGAAAATCTGAAGTATCACATTAACCCCTTAGGGATATCATTTTAGTCGTCAAACCAAATTGCTATTTTATGACTCATCCAAGACAACATTCGTCCTTTGAACATATTGTTATGTAAATGCGAAGTACAAAAAGAGTACGTAACATGGACAAATGTTAATAAGTCGAGAACTTAGTATAAGCAACGCCACATAATTGGGAGTTTGGGACTTTACAAACTAAGGAAATTTTCTAGGAAAATTCCAAGATGAAATTTTCACAGGTAAAAGGGTATTCATTCTCACGACAAATGCATGAAGTTTCATTTGATCTCAGCACATAGTACTACGGGCATGCTTCTATCTTATCCCTTTTCCTCTTCATTCAAATGTAACATTCGTATGTCCCGTTCCCTAATAAAATGACAAATAATTGCAGCTTGGACCGCGTAGCATTCAACGAAAGATTACTATGAACCTAGAGAACTGGATGATAAATCAAGGTTTTGGCATTCATTCACGTCCAGATTTTGATTGATTTTGCAATGACAATAACAATGAAGGAACCAAAAAGAAACGAGCTACAAGAAGTCAGAAACTGGCCAAAGGTTTTAAAGTGAGAGACCTATGGACACTCGACGCAGACATGACAAGATATCACTCTTGCTCTACATGTCAACTGTTTCACAGGAAAGTCATATATGCTCCTTTCTTTCAAAATCTAACTGCTATTGTCAATTTGTTAAGCCACATCAAGTTATCAACATCAACAAGGCATTTTGAAAAGGGCATTCCTATATTTTGCTTTACAAGCGTGCAGTGGGCTTTCACATGATACTTTTCACCCTAGTGACAAATGCACAGACAGGCTTACAGAAAAAATGATCACAGGCCCTATATGGCCCTCAAAATGGACCTACCCACAAAAATTCAATTGACTTAACTATGCATACACCGTTGCAGCATTGCTCCACGCTTGTCTAACAGAAAATAAAGAGACCGCTATCCATCTGCCTATTATTGCCAAAAACCAAAGAAAAAAAAAAAGCAACTTTACAGATGAAATGGGAAGAAAAAGGGTGAAAAATTAGGCGTTAAGTCCAGTAATATGGGTGCTGCTATATACTTTTTACAATCAAAAGCTTGATCTAAATCATGTGTATGGTTACCTGAGTTTATTCATGCCATGGACAAATGACGCCAAGATACAGACCATTTAAAGTGCAGACTTCCCAAATGCCTGCAAGCAAACTCACATGACAATACACCTTTCCTTCAATTTTGCTTCTGGCTTGGAAGATGATGAAGAATATTTCCCACCGCTTCTTGGCACCTGCAAGAATTCCATTTCTTGTTAAAGTAGTTATTTTTTGTTAGCACTCATGCTCTGCCAAATTGGGAATGTTGGCTGTAGGAGGTGTATCAGTACAATTATTTCCAGAGACAAGCTGTGAGATTCCAAAACTACCCTTTCTCATCTTTCCTTGAGGGAATCGACATGAGTCACAACAGACTGGGAAAATTTTAACCTGACTCATGTTTACTAGTATAGAGCATTAAACTAATTAAAAGAATCTCTAAGTTAATTATTGGATATCCAACTTCAAACTAACATCCATTATTCTTTAAAACTCTTGCAACAGTTCATTACCATAATACTGCAATTACATTTTATAGAAATTGTCAAGATCAATTCAAGCATCAGCAAAACATCAAAACATTCAACTGCAGCACTTTAAAAGCCTACCTGGGGACCTGTAATCAGTCTTGAACTGCCACTAACAGAAGGTTGCTGTGAGTTATGGCGTTGTGGCTGTTGCTGCTGCTGCTGCTGCTGCTCAAACTCCTGCTGCTGCAGAGCTATTGCAAGCTGTAGATCAGAGCTGCCACAAAAATGCATTTGTAAATATAAATCTTGTCTGTGGCAAACTATGGTCAGCATCCAAGGAAAGAAACTTAAAAATCTAAATGCAAAGACAGTGAAAAATTAGTGATGGTCTTATCCTATATGTTTTTGTATCAGTGACAAGTCAGAAGAATTACTTTATATCCAAACCCGCCTGTGCTGCACTATCAATGCTGGCAATATAGTCCTGAGGAATATAAATTTGTAGTAAGTTCAAACTAAGGTAAAGATAAAATTGAAAAAGTTCGAACATATTTTGAACCCCCAGAAAAAAAAAACATACAGCAGTACTGGCCATGGCATTATTCTCATCCCATGTATCATTAGCATTATTGTCCACCTGGAATTCCTTGAAGTTGCCAGTCATAAATAAGGTATCGCCATTGACCTGAAAAGAATGGCAGATCAACATTAGGATGCTAAACTTCACAAGCTATGCCAGAAAGAAAAAATTTGGAGAGTTATTACAATAAACCATTTAAAGATCAGAGATTCAAAAGACGCTTCATATTTTTATTTTCTACTTAGAAGTCACAAAGAAACCCAAAAGGAGCAGAGAAAAGGCAACTTTTATTCATTGGCTTCTGGAAGTTCTCAGAAAACTTCATTACCAAATATGGTTTTATCAAATTTTATCAACACACTTCACTAATAGCACAACCACGATAAATTTGCATTAACAAAACAACATACGTATTTCATTTTTAACCAATAAAGCAGACAGATTTCTTCAGTTGACCATCAATGACACTAAAGAGAATTTATCATGCCTGATCACACAGAGGCTACACTAAATTTTTTATTTTTTTTAACATCTATAAATAATTCCAAATTCTGCATTAAAATGTTTTCTGTCTATCAATGAGGTCCATGACATAGGTATGATTGCCATGTTAAATAAGGAAAAGAAATTCATTACCTCATAATATAACGTATATACCTGCAGAGTTGAAAACATACTAGGAATGGCTCGATGCAATTGTGAGTTTATTATTTAGAATTCAAGATTAGTAAAATTTGAGAGACTGCAAAATAGTAATAGTTTTGAAAGAGACGCAAAAGTACTGTTAGGGTGCACAAGGTTTTAAAATAAATCAATGGGAATGGTTAAGCACAAATATTTTTTTGTTAAGCACAAATCATTATCTGATAAATGGACAAATATGCCCATAGCTTGTGCACATTTGATAATTTTATTTTGTCTTTCCAAAATTGTCCCAATGCCCTTTCTTTAGTTGCTAGAATATATATTCAAGTAACATATATTTTATATTTGACAATAATGAATAAAATAACATCTAATATAATTATTCATGAACATAATAATAATTTTAGGCAAGTAGATATAGACCATTCTTTTTGCTTTTACTACACTCGATTTTCACAAGCACAGAAGCAAAGGACCACCACTAAAGACACGTCCTTCAACAAGATAATTATCCAATAGACAGTTTTACCTCATTCAGTTTCTCCCACACCAAATCAGGCTGATTTAAGTAACCTTGGTCTGTTGCTAAGAGATAAAGTTCACCATCATACTGCAAAAGAAATGAGTAGATATATCAATTGAAATTAAAGGAACCTAAACTAGAAGATGCAACATTTTGTTCAATAGGAAATAAATAATGAAAGTAGTTTGCAAATTAGAAGAATGATATTGTCAGCTACACTGGAAAAGTAAAAGCACATCCCAGCTGGTAAGTCATAACTAACCTTAAACATGGTGCTGAAGTGATTATTACGGAAAAAAACACAGAGCTCACGTTCTTTGAGCCCATCTTGTAAGCAAAAAAGGCTGAAAAGGAAAAATAAAAAAGAATTACATATGCACCCAACTCAAAGGGAAAACAATTCAACAATGTAAAGAGATTAACTGAAGCAATGAAAACAGGGGAAGGAGGAAGTATCTACAACAGATTATGATAATAGCTCATTGTGAGTCAACATACCCATAGAAGGTCAACTGACTAGCATTGTTCTTCAAAAAATTCCTTATCAGCTCCCCTGACATGAATTAAGAAGAATGAGAAAACATGTGTTAAATTAAAAAGAACATATCAACCAGACAACCATGTAGGCAATTGACATGCTCAAATCTATGACAATAATAGATCCACTTCTCAGATACACAGCTGAGTTACCTTCTTGTGGTGTGATTTTATCATTCGACCTCACAGTCTTATCAGCCTGTTCAGCAAGAATAACCTCACCTTCGTACATCGGCTCTCGGTCTTCATAAACTGTAGTTCCTGAATCTAATATGCATTCTTCTCCTTCATAAATGGGCTCACTGCCATCAACACTTGAAGTAAATGTTTCAGTTATATCTAAATTCTGCATTCTACCACTAGATGAATCTGATTCTGGATTGGCTGTAGCTAAGCCTGATCGTTCTGCTGTGTCATGCCAACCTGAAATATCTGCTGATTCATGAACATCAGTAATGGAAGCTGATGGATTGTCAACCATGTCACTCCCTCGATAAATACCAATAGAGTCTTCATCCACAGACACAACATTTTCTGCACCAGATAAGGACAGAACACCTTCAACCTGGACTGATGTTCCAACACTACAATTCTTAATTACACTATTACGAGAACCAAGTGCTCTGGATTCTTTATAAGTTGACTCATCAAAGCCATTACTCTGACTAGTGTTTGCAGGAGAAGATGCCATTTCCCTTTGATTGGTCTCTGAGAGAGAGCATGCCATATCCCCTGGAACAGTTCCAAAAGATATGAGGTTATTATGATCATTGCTCAAGACACCTTGACCATTATTAGTACCAACATGGTCCTCTGACATATCTGCAGAATTTACGTGCACAATAACCTCTGCACGTGTATTTTCATCATATGCAGAGACAATCCCTTCACTGACATCAGCTACAAGGACATCAACCACTGAAGCAGGCAAATCAGCTTCTGACAATTTTAACACCCTCAATAGGTCTGCTTCTTCTTCGAGGTCCCCTTTCCTTAACATCTGGTGATCAGAGATTGAACGAGGAGAATCATCAAAAGACCTAGCTTTGGAAAGACAGGGAGAAGGAACACCCAGTGTTGCAGTGGTAGCAGCAGCAAAATCAACGGAATCTTCCTCGGGGTTATTCTTACTTTCACTTTCAAAGTTTTGTGTTTCCAGGGCAACAAGCTCCCCCATAAGAGCATTATATGACTTTAATCCAATAGCATTTGTGGTATCATAATCCTAGTACACCACATGTTAGAATCAGGCCACATGATAGCACAATATAAAAAAAATAGATGCACTTCCCAGTACAGCTAAAAGTATTGGTAAATGCACATAAATTGTGGAATGCTCAATAGTGGCTGAAAAAAAACATTATTAGTGAGTTATCTAAAAACTGAGAAGAAAAATGATAATATAAATAAATAAGAAAAGATCATCCATCTAGCTCTTGGGTAAATGAGTTTTCCACTGCCACAAAGCACATGTAAAAACAAGAATTACACAACAGCAATATCTTTCTCCTGTTAACATCTAAGCCAAGGAACTAGGAAAATCATTTATTATGTGTCTTGAGCACCTCACATCCAAAGGAAATATAATTGGGAATTTCAAAAAGAGCCCTTAACTCCTAAGATCCACAAGCATCCCGGCACAATTTTTTCAACATGGCTAAGATTGTATAATTTTGCCTTTTATCCAGTCTCCTTCCTGAAGTTCACTCTTATGCAAATTATTATCTGGCATAATCTATTCAGAACAAAACACAATTAGAACTGAAAGACTAACTCTGAGAAACCAAATATGTAATGAAGAACCAAAAAATAAAAAAGTGCAAGTCTATGGCACCATCAAGATGCTCATAACCAAGCCTACAAGCCTAGTGGAAACTTGCACAAAACCCCACAGCTATACATTGAATAGCAGAATTAACATTACAAGATCAGACATTAATGAGGTCAGACCAAGAATGGAAAGCACTAAAAAGGTATCATGCAATAACTAATGAGCAGCAATCTATAGAAATTCATAGGTATTTGGTACAATAACCATTGATCTGTTACTTCCTGTGATATACTTGACGTTAGCTACACATTGATTTGACAAAAAAGGATTCACAAAAATTCAGCTGTGAAAATTATGAACTATTCGTAAAACTATAAGGAATAACTAACATGGCAACTGCTAGATATTTCACTGAAATTATTTATCTTCTCTCTTTTCTTCAAGTTATCAATGTACAAATTCTACAAGGAGAAAGCACAAAAAGAGTTATTTCTATAAATGAGCACACTGAAACATTCATGATTTTAAATCTTCCCAAGAAAGATCCATGTCAGTCCAATGAATCAACAGAACTAGTCTAAAAATGGTATCCATCTACACCATGTTGTCCATCACATTTAGCTGGTGCGATATTCAATCTCAGGGCAAGCAACATCTTAACATCGATGCTTACAATTTCTTCTAGAAAAGGGACCAGATGTTAGACAAGTACCCCTTGTAAGGTACCTGAAAGCTTTCTTTATGCTCCTACTGATGGAGAGACCACTTCTAGGTTTCCAACCAAGTAACTGTTCCACAATCTTGTACAGCCTTCATGTCCTACTTTATGTTCCCATAACTATTTATATTCTACACATCCTATAAGTGTGAGGCTTACTCTCTGTATCCATCATTTGGATTTCATCACTGAGGATCTTCCCCTCTTATAAATCTAGTCCTCTTCCCAGACAAAACTTCAATCTTCATTAACATCAATGACCTCTAACTCTAAGAGACATCAACTCATTCAAAAGCCACCGACACCACCCAAGTTTAATCATCTAAGAGTACTTCAAAGATTCTTAGTATTTCCAATATCATTCATAGTTTTTCCACACCAGAATTATATACTGAAACACTTTCATCTTTTCCATGCTTGCCACTATCATATTCATGCCAACTGTAACCTCAATACATGTATCAACTTATACTTGAAGGATAACATATATGGAGGAGACTACACAATAAACTATTATCGTTAGGCAAGTCTCACATTTCAATGAGAACTATCACATTTCAATGAGAACTCAAGGAACTACCAGATACAAGCACAGAAAAAGTAACCATTATATGGAATCAACAACAAAATTCACCAACCTAGGTAAAAGTGCTGTAGATGACAGCAATTCATAAAAAAGGAACAATGGGGCAACATGGCTTCATTGAAGTATGAGAACAAAATAAAAATCCCCATAATTATGCCTAGAAGAAAAAAAGAGCACAAAACCTGAACTCTTTAGTTTCCCTACTTAATAATGTTAAAACCACCATCTCTAAGAAACTGACTTGACAATAAACAATGAGCCATAAAAAGCATAAACAATATAATGAGACATTCTCTTATCTTACAAAACTAGGCAAATGATGGCACTAAAAGGACACAAAGAACTAGAGTCTCACTAAAATAATACTAAAATTATATTGAAGGCTTGAGAAGACCATACTTGGGGATCAACTATCCATCCATGATATAAAGGTATGTCGAGCAAATCAAATATTGCACATTCTGGGGTGAACTCGAAATCATCTATCCTGCACAGTTATTGTATATTTGTTAAAATCAAGAAAGAAACACTAGCATGCACATGCAGAGAGAAAAGGAGGGAGTGTACAACCTCCTAAACTTTATATTTACATCAATTCCAGTTGCAAGATGTGGAAGCAAATCAATAGCATCAGCAATATTCTGCTGTTGGTTTTCAACATACCCTGCATCTTTATTCTGCATGACAGAAGCAGAAGAGAAATTAACTTACACGAAGGATAGAATTTCTTGATGCAATGAGAAGGCAAGTTGTCGATTATTACATTTACATTACTGTTGGAATCAATCAAACGTTCTGCAACCAGCGATAACAGTTTCTCCTGCGAAACCTCAGCTATATCTGGGCTCAAATTTAGATTGTTTCTCAACAGAAGAACATTGCCTATTACAAACCCAAATGTTGACGATCAAAACATAACTCCAATTCCAACTCCCAAGACCTCTCCCCCCCCCCCCCCCAAAAAAAGAAAAAAGACAATTTGCACATGAAATCTTGGTTCAAACATTTTACTAAATGATTTATTTGAGAATCCCAAAAAAAAGTCAGTATGAAGAAACATCAAAATGATAGTGCAAACCAATTAATAGTAAACTAAACAACTTCTCATCTATGCCATTAAACTTATACAGAGTCTGTTTGAACCGAGCAGGTCAGGAGAGCAATTAACCTTAAATGTTGGACTGATCATTCTAGGACAGAAGAAAGAAAATATCCTCCATACATGGCACCTAAGACAATCATTTTGTTTGCATGGAGCAAAATTATTCAGTTCCTTTAAAAATTAAACAGCATTCCAGATAATAAACGTTAGCTTCCTCATCCCAGACATCAATTAGTCAGAATCAAAATTCACAATCAGGAAAACTAATCATTAGCAAACACTGAGCAGTGCTGAAAAAGCATCAAAAAACCCAAACAAAAGGGAAGGAAAAATAAAGACACTATAAAGACAACAGATAATAGGTATCATCATACAATCACAACATCAGATTGCCAGGATAGGAATTCAATTAATCTATTACTACATCAGGAAAAAAAAAAACTGAAATTGACTGATTTAGCCTCCACAATTTCAAACTTAATTAAGTATTAATAAAAATAAGACTACAAAATAAAATCCAGAGTAACAGTAAATACTACTACGGTCCAGTTAATATTATCCAGGTTTTCAAATATCAAAAGAAAGCATTAGACATCAGATTCAAAACTCACTTCCTATACACAGCTTTCTTAAAAGTAGTAGTGAAGAAAAGAACAACCTCAAACAAGAATTCATAGCCTGAAAACAAACAAATTTTGTCTACCACAATCTTGTCCAATCTCAAAGGCCAGACTAGGCCTAATACAATTGTTTGGCTCGCGGAATGCACTATCTAACTCATTAATACTAAAACAACACTAACCTAACAATTTAAAACACCATTTTCATCTAAAGTGGTGAAATAAATCATATCAACAAACAAACTTTCTTCATCTTCTAGAAATCAAATTTTCCATTGCCCTTCCTTAAATTAAAACTGAACCTAGCAACGAAATTCAAACTGCGCATTTCATTTGATTTCATTTCCAAGTAAGTTGAAAAAGGAATGAGAAACCCTAAGGAGATAATTACAAATAGCGAGGAGAGGACAGGGTCCATTGTCATTTTGGAGAACGATAGGAGTAGTGCGTCCTAAGAACTGTATCGTCTTCGTTTTGTGGACGCACTCCTTCTCTTTCACTATCACCTGTTGTTGCTGTTGCTGCTGTTGTAGTTGATGATGATGATGATGATTTTGCTCTTCGCTCGCCGACGAAGGAGACGCCATCTCCATTCTCTTTTTGATCGCAAGATGTTAAACGACGACTCGTTTTAATCTGACAAGAAAAAAATTTTTAGAGATGAAGCAGTTAACGAGATTTATGAAAGTTGTAACAGGCGAAGCGGATTAGATTTTTTTTTTTTTTTTTGTCCTTTCCTTTTTGATGTTGGACGGTACGACCAAAGCCGTTTGGCCTGTTTCCAGTTTTCCACCTTACTTTTAGTTTTCCATTTGCCTCCTTTCGCGCGAGTTATTAACTTTCTCTTTTTTCTTTGGCCAATAAATTAATTTTAAAAAATGCTCATAAATTTTAAAATGTCGCCTGTTGACTGAAATATGATGAAACCGTTTTTTAAATAAATTCAATATCGAGTTATTTACTTACTTAACTACCCCCCGCTCCCCCTTAAAAAAAAAAAAAAAAGAAGGATCCAGGAAGAGCTGGAAAAAAGGATTTCTCGGCACCACCACCGCCACGGGACATTTACTAGCGAACGGCTATTTGTTATATAGCCCATAGGGCTGCCAATAATCAAAACCATTCATAACTAATATAGTGGCTCAACTCAAATGTAGTACGGGCCACACTAAGGATGCAATTTAATGATTTTATTAATTTAATCTTTATTTTAAATAAAAAATTTTATAAAAAATAAATAAATTTTATATTTTCATTTTATTCGTTTTTAATTTAATATTTTTATTAGTTTATAAATAAAAACTTTTATTATTAGAATAAATAAATTTTATCAGTAAAAATACGTGATTTATTTCAAATAGAATCCTAAAAACAATAATGAGACCTATAAAAAAAATAAATTGATATCACATTTCTATCTCATTACATATCAAAATCAGACGGAAATGGATGAAGAATGTGTAAGGCAAGGGCGATCGAGATCGGAATTTTTTTTTTTTTTTAATGTTTTCTCTTTTATAAGTTCTTAGGTATTATAGTTTTAATGTACTCTCATTCAATATATACACTAATTTTTATATATTTGTAATTGATATTTGAGAAAAATAAAATATCATTAAATAATGTAATTTCAAATAAAAAATTATCTACTTATATTTATTAAATTATATTATAAATATATTTTATTATAATTAGAGCAAGGCATGCAAGATGGTTGAGCTGAATTAGTGCAAACCTTATTATTATTATTATTATGGGTAGAGATTTTCATTAGATTTATGAAAGGGTAGAGGGGAATATATAAATAAACTGAAATATTATAAAAATATAACTTTTTATGAATTTATTAAGTTAGATATAAATAAACCTTTTTTGATTTAATTAGAAAAAAAAACATACTATAGAAAGTCTTGTAATATCTAAATCAAAAATGAAAAAAAGGGTATCTACGTGCGGCCCATGATCCAGTATTTGGACTTGCATGGAAAAAGAAGCAGACGAAGAAGGATGCAGCCTATGTGAAGTGAAGTGTGCCTCTACTTGAGACCAAGGTCGAAACAATACTCGGATTAGAGGCCAACACTGACCTTTTAGCCCATGGCCTAACATTGGGTGGATCATGGATAGGAGAAGTGGAAGACAGGCTGGAGCAAAAGTTGTGGACGTTATGAACACAGGGACCATGTTGACTTCTTGATGGCGTTCAAACTTGTCCACTAACCGATCCGTAAGCAAAATACTTTACTATTACTATAGCTTGAGTTGGTGGCCTTTGATTTGATGGCAGCTTTATTTCTTTCATGTTTAGTCCCAAAAAAAGAAAAAATTTTCAGAAAATTGAAACCGGTTTGGGTGGGAAAAAAAAAAAAAAGAAACCTGTCTTTCCAGATATAAAAGTAGCCATCCACCACGTGGGGTGTCCACAAAACTACAATCACGGTGACCAATTATTATTGATAGGGCTGAAACCATATTTTTAAAATTAGATTTAGAATTTTAAATCGATTTAAAATAATTTAAAAATATATAATTACATATAAATAATATTTAAAAATAAAAAATAATATAAAAAATATATTTTTTATATATAAATTTTAAATAAAATAGAATAATTTTTAACTTTTTATAAAATAATATAATTTTAAACTGAATGAATTAATCTGATTTATAATTTTAATTAAATTTTACAATTTTTAAGTAATTTAAAATTTTAATCAAATTAAATTATTAATTTTAATTTTATTAACATGATGGACAAATTAAATTCAAATCTCAAAATACTGTCTAAAATCTAAGCACTTGTACAGTCTGTCAGAGGCTGACAAAAATTTAGTTCTAGCTCATATTGTACGGTGACATGATACATCCTATTCTTTGCAGGAATTTGCGTAAAATGGACTAAAGGCAATGATCAATTAAATTTAAAATTAATTTTAATAGTCTATTCAATTTAAAATTTTTAAAAATAAGTCATTTAAGCCTTTATTTTGATTAATTAAATGCGTATATCCACACTCGCTCTCTAAGAACACAAAGTTGAAATATTTAAATGAAAAAATAAAAATCATAATTAAGATTGCAGCCAATCTTCATCTTCTACTTTGATTACCAATGCAATACCCTACCATTTACACTTCATAACTAGACTTGCTAAATTAAATTTATTCAAAACAAAACTGCACTTATCTTTCACTCAAATCTATCTTAATCCTCTTTCGTGACGCAACTTTCTCACAATTAGACCAAATTTGCTTCTTTCTTTCAATCTGACCAAAACCTCTTTCTCACGATTTGACCACAATCCATGACTAATTCATTAATGTTTGTTCCATTCCTTTGCCCTCCTCTCCATCGTGCACTGGTTGAGTGGCAATCTCTCAATTAAATCTATTCCTTCACTCTCTTCGAATACCTTCTCACCTCTTAACTGTCAACTAACTTCTCTTTCAAATTTGGCCATTGGAGACATTCTCCAATTATGTATGAGGTGATCTTTGAATCGTATCTAATCAAGCTTAGAGATGAGTTCGTTTTCCACAGCATTCTCCCTCTTTCTTCGGACTCATCTCTTTCATGTATCACGCTCATCGCTCTGAGTTTCTTTTCAACTCTTTTTTCTGTGTTTTTTTTTTAGATTGGATCAGCATCTTCAGCTAATCAACAGTGTAGTCAACATCTTCGGCTCTGGAAACACTTGTTAGGACAACACCCGAGAGCCAGTTGTCGAGGGAAATTAATCGCCTGTTAGAGCAAGAAGAACTGATGTAGAGACAATGTTCAAGGGCAGTCTGGCTTAAGCGGGGTGACAGAAACACTGAATACTTCCAGAAATAAGCCTCCCAACAATAAAAACATTATAATATACATAGCATTCGGGATGCTTTGGAGGAGCAGCAGAAGGATCCAGGAAAAGAAGGCATGTGTATCATTTGTTCAGGAGAAACAGGGTGATGATGTGACGGTGGCTTTCTTACTAGGCGAAGAGATGGTGGTGGCAGATGAAGTGGCTATCGGTGGCGATGCATATATGGTCGGCGAGGGTTGATTTATTGTGCGTTTGATCTTCTGATTTAAAGCTGTTTTTTGTTGATATTTTGTTTGGTTGATTGGAGACTTGAGAGAGAGGATTTATCTTGAATCTGAGGTTTTTAGGATTTTTCTTTTATTCTTTTCTGGGTTGATTGGAGGTTTTGAAGTTACAAAGTGAGAGAGAGAGAGAGACCATGGTTTGATTTTTTATTCGTTTTAATGAATTTTGACCGCCTGATAATCACACATAATTGAATATGAGATTTGGGGTTAAATGAGCAGTTTTATCATAATTTTGGGGCTAATTGACTAAAAAATTAAAATTAAAATTGTTTGCGCATCTCAAACTAGTTGAAGCGCCAAAATGGCGTTTAGTCCGTATCAAAATTATGATGACATGTACATAGAAATTTGATTCAACATTATTACTTCTACTTCAGACCAATGTTTGAAAACCCAATCAAATTAACTAATAAAAATAAAATTAAATTAATAATCAATTTAATTCTATTTAAAATGATTTTAGATATTTTTTATTATTGTAAATATATTTATGTTTTTAATATTTTTTATTTTTTAAAATTATTTTAATAATTTAAAATTTTTATTTATTATCAAATTAATTAAATTAAATTAATCAAATCGACTGAATTAAAAATTAATTAATTAATTCAGTGATCAATTCCATTTTGAAAACATTGCTTCAGAGTTGTTGGGGACATAAAGATATCCACGAGCGTTGATGTAGCTAGTCAACTTCGAATGACCAAAAGATAGAAGAGTAGGTTTTTGGTTCTAAATTCAATAAATTGTGGGGTTAACTTACTAACAAACTTTCATGCATTTGTTTCCACTCAAAAAACTTTCATGCACGGCGGAAACGCTAACAAATATCTGTCTCAATTTTTTTATTTTTTAAATATTTTTCTTTTTTAAAATACTACCATTGATAAATTTTATCAGCCCAAGTTTTCTCCGTTTTCATTTTCTTTAATTCTTTCTAATAAAATAATATTTTTTGCCATATTTTGTTATTTTGTGATTTTATCTTTTTTAAGAGTTTTTATTTAAATTTATTATTTTGTCTTTGTTTAAGTTTTTTTTTTAAGTTTGGTGATTCGAGATCGTTATTTAATAATATAAATAATATATTATTAAAATCTAATTTGAAATATTATATAAATTCCAGTTTACATCATATTCTAACAACAAATTTGATGAAAATCTCTATAATTAATAAAAATATAAAATTATTAAATAAAATTTATAGTAAAATTAAAATTATAACTTCAAAACAGAACCAATGTGCCATTTTTAGTAGTATTAAAAATTGATTTTTATATTAATGTTCTAAATTATAAAAATATTTTTCTACCTATTCTATGACTATTTATGAATCAAAATATTTTTTTAAAAAATTCATTATATTAAAACTTTGTGATTTTGTATAAATGGCATGAGTACCTTAGATGAATGAAGATAGGGCTTTTTGGTGTGTGTGTGTGTATATATATATATATATATATATATTATTGATAAATTCTAAATGCATGACAATATCCAAAAAAAAAAAAATCACAAAATAAGTATAATGAGGTAATTAAATTTTTTTAATAAAACTAGAAAATATGAAATCCTCACACAAGTTAATTAAGATTAATCGGCCTCTAATAAATGTTAACAAAATTTATATTTTATATTATTTTTATTGAAAAAAATATTTACAATCGTAATCCTAGGTCTGCAAATATTTATACCAATTAATATATTAGATTTTAAGTATTGAAAACTTGAATGCTAGCAATATGGATGAAAATAAATTATTCTTGTGAATTTAGTTGATTAATTTCTTTCAAGATTTGAAAGTAGATATCACATTATTGTAATCTCTCTTTAATTATGACTATATTTTAAATAATTTTAAAATATAATTCCATTTAAATAATGTTGGCTTAATAATTAATTTTTTTTATTTTTGGTATTCAAAATTTGATGGATTTCTTTAAATACTTTCTATACAAGTTTTGATCATGGACGATAAATAAATCCTAAAGATATTTTATATAAATTTCTTGCTTTAGTGTTATCTAATTATAATTTTTATAACTTAGTTTTTTTATTCATGATACACTAAATTTATAGCTTAGTTTTGTCATTCATGAAACACTAAAAACCAAAGTATGTTTTATAATATTTTTATTTTTTATTTATATATAAAAAATTTTAAAGGAAACGTTTCTTTTATAAAATACTGATGAGTGGAAATAGATTATTGATATAGTATTAATTTTCTCATTAGCTTTAATTTTTCTGATGAGGAATATATCAACTATTATGTATCAATTGAATCAAATGCATTGAAATAAAAATTTGGCATCAACTAAAACATTGTAGTTAAAAGAAGTATATACAATTAAAGAATCACTATAAGATTTAAGTTTATTCGGGTATTCCAAAAAATATTCTTTAATCCACTATGATTTGTTATAAAAAAAATATTATGTCTACTTTAGTCTTTTTATTTAGAAAAATTTTTAGTTCATATTTTATTTACTATTTTAAATTCATTTAAAGAAAATATAAGAATTTCTGAATTAGAGCCACGAGCAGTATGAACACAACTAGCAATCGATAAAGCAAGCCCGCAAAACAAATTTGAGCTGAGCTTGGCCTAATATATTAAGATTGGATAAATGTTTTCTACTAAATAATTGATGGGATAGGAATGAAGTCTCATTGCCATCTTTTTTGTTCCTTTTAAATTTAGCAAATAAGGTAATAAAAGTCCATTTTCATGCACTATATTATGTATGTTCTGATCTGATCGAAGATACATCTAATAAAAACCAAAGGATTCATCAAGAAAATGCGTAAAGCTAAGAAATGCTACTTTATGTCCTTTTTCTGATCTCATCCACTTGTCGTTGTGCCTATGTATTATGAAATTCTTTTGGTTATTGCTTTTTAAAGGCTTATGTGTAACTAGTGGTAGCTTATTGCTATTTTTTCTTTTAACCATACTCGTTTAAAAATTAAAAAAATTAATATATGATTGAAATTATCATTAAATGAAGTGTATTTATCACCAAATTATAAATTATAAAATTTTATCAATATGATCAAAAGTTTTCAAAAAAAATCACAATGCAAATATTTTTTTCATTTTTGATCATATTAGATTTAAATTTATATCAAATTATACTAAACTTATTATGTAAATTATATAAATGACAGATTCAAATTTCTCTAAAAAGACCAACAATAATCAAAATTGTGAGGCCCATATCAGCATTAATCTAAAACAATTGGTCTTACATATAATTGTTCCGTTGCACTATGATGGCTCTCCACTATTGTGGAGACTACAACAACCCAAGAATAAATGGGGATTGTGTCATTCAACTTCATACCCCTATTTCTTGACATAACAAGCTAATGCACAATTAAGTATAGTGGATTTTTTTTTTTTTTTATCAAGACTATTCTAGTAACTATTGAATATCATTTTTCACCCAATTAAAAAAAGTGATTATCTTGTTGATAAATAGCATATTTATTACATGCTTAACAGAATAATTATGCAACTTAATTAGTGGAGAGAGAAGCAAAATACTATATCATCAACCTCAATTACAATTAATTAGATAACTAACAATAGACTTATAATTACATATAATTAATTTGACTCAACTGCCATTGGATAAATGATTGAATTAACAGTGGAACATTTAACTTATCAATATAAAATCGATATAATATGAAAGAGATTAAATCGATCTAATACCAAAGAGATTAAGTATATGTTTCTTAAAATTAAGTATTGAATTAGGTGCTTAGTGACTTCGATTTATCCATACAATTTTTTGTATAGATTTAGCAGGTATATGACATCAATAATAAATAGGGACAAGTATGGAGAATGAATTTTCAAATTAGATTGAGGAACTGGACTGGTTTGGTATCAAAATCTAAATATTTGATTTTTTTAAATCTTTGAACCGAATTGAACTATGAATGAATAAATGGAGCAGTTTTGAAGATTTTATACTAAACCATTTCGTACTAGAATAGAATCATAGAATCAATATCCGAACTATAATATATATATATATAAGTATTTTAATTATTAATTTTACTAGTATACTCTCCCAATTAGTATATATTACAATAATTAGACTATTTATTAATTATTAATTAGTAGTAAATATTAAAAAATTTAATATTAAATATCACTTATTTATTTTAATTTTGAATAGTTAAAAGTGAAAAATATAAAATTTATTTTATTTTAGTTTATAAGAATATAAAATTAAATTTTTAATAAATTAAAATAATCGAATACTTAAATTAGTGCTAAATCAAATCTAATTATCTATAATAAATTGAAGAATCAAACTAAGTTATCTCAAATTTATAAATAATTGAACTGAATTGGACTAATTTTTTATTTTTAAAATTTTAATTTAATTATAAAGTGTTTAAATATTTAAATTGAACCAACCGTGTTCAACCAAACAGTGACATGGAGTTGAGTGGGAGTTACGGTGAAAATATCTGCAAAATGGTACCGCACCATTATCAACCAAACAGAGAGTGAAAATATCTGCAAAATGGTACCGCACCATTATCAACCAAATAGAGAGAATGGTTCCAGCAACAAAAGAGTTTCCATCATCAGCCCAACCGAACCTGGTGGTCCCCAAAATCCCTCTACGTGAAAAGACTATATAGCTGGGAACTTCGTGGCGCACTCACTGACACAAAACAACTTATAAAAAATCCGCCCAATAAATAATAAAAATATGAACTAAATCACGCGCCAGCATGCTCACGTGCATCAGAACCCCTAAATCCACGTAACACATTAATCCAACGGTAAATACAATCAGTTGCACGTGAACGCACCAAACAAGGAGGAGACACGTGACGCCATGACCTGGCGCTTTTTCATTGGCTAAAGCCCATCGGTGTTAGTGTACGGAAAACCAACGTGTTTATGTAAAACGACGTACGGACAAACAGGGAATTTCTCTCTTCCGGTTTTGCTATAGTATTCACCATATCGTTACTAAAATGTCTAAGCTGTGCACAGATTTTGCATACAACCAGTGGTGGGTTTGAAAGATGGGAAACTGTCATAGGGGAAACTGGCAACCGACAGAAATGTTTGCTGTCTTGGCAGTTTGCCTCGCCACTGGATACCGGAAGATGGAAGTTGGGTCAAGGGGGGTAGTAGGACAGGTGTCAAAGCAAGAAGGAGTAGGCATTGAACTTTTGATGCAACCTCATGTGTGGTTTACATTAGGCGGAGCAATAATGGGAATCACATGATATTGGGCATATGGCATATGTCCACCCGTCGGGTTTAGGTCATATTCCCTGTTTTCTTTTTTTGGGAGTTGTATGTTTTTCTCAATTTACTAAAAGGAGAAAGGGATTGGGGTTCTTGATATGTTGCTTCGTTTCTTTATTATCATATATATGCATCGAGGGTTATAGCTTAGCCATTACTAGCTAGGGTAATCTATAATCAGTCTTTTTCTTCTGCATATCATAATTCTTCTTCTTGTTCCTTTTTTTTATAATCTTTCTAGGGTTCGTGTGATCTTCAAAATTTATTTTCTGGGCATCCAAAGATTTGACATTTTCTTTTGCCTTCTCAATAAAGGTTGTATTTGCTTGTCAGCCATTTCCTGATTTGTCCAAATTTGGTTATCCCCTTTCTATTTTTAGAAACCTTATTTGGGTACTGCATAGTTGTTAGCAATATTAGCTATGTCTCTTCCATTACTCAATTTCTTCAACCCTCCAAGGAACACAAAATCTACCATTTTGGTCTCTATCTTCAGTTTATTTTCCAGAGTGTTTGCTTCTTGAACTTTCCTTGATGCTGATTTTCTTTTTCTAGTGCAGGTCCGTACAAAAAATGGTGCGAGGAAAGACTCAGATGAAGAGAATAGAGAATGCAACCAGTAGGCAAGTAACCTTCTCAAAGAGAAGAAATGGGCTGCTCAAGAAAGCCTTTGAGCTATCAGTTCTTTGTGACGCTGAAGTTGCACTTATCATTTTCTCCACCAGAGGAAAACTTTATGAGTTCTCCAGCTGCAGGTACAGTTTCAAATACATGACATATCTTTCTTCTTCTTTCTCTTTTTTCTTTTTCTTTTTCTCTATGAATATTTTTCTGCGTCAATTTGGAAAAGAGATTTGATTAATCTTGACCATTAAATCTATAACGAAGGCCCCCACTCTTTAGCTAGATACAGATATAGGCTAGTACTAAGAGGGTACGATCTTTCAGGGCTTTTTATGAGTTAAAAAAAAAAAAACTAAAGGGTCTTTATTTTTTCTTAGTCATTTTGTGTTGTTGGGTTTTGTTGTTGATTTCCTTTTTTTTTTTTGGTTCAGTTCCATATATATTTTCTTGGGTCCATAAATGTCAGTCCATGCTCAGCAAAAAAAAAAAAAGAAGAAGAAGAAGAAGAAAGAAAAGAGAGACAAATCTTAAGTACACTCTTCTACAATTAGGGTTCACTTGTTAGGTATATCTATTGATTTATTTCAGAGAAAGGAAACAAAAAATATAACCACAAATCTTTCCTTCCTGATAATTTTTGCTTTATTCATGTGTATCAAACAGTTCTTTTGCTATTCCATGTGTGTAGTGTGTAGCTTTGTTTACCCTAACTCCAACGCAGTTTTCAAGTATGTGAAAAAAACTATGTGTTACTTTATCATCCGTATTGTTCGTGAACCTTAGCTGTTGATAACAACTAGAACTATAAGATTAAGATAAAAGTTTATTGATTTCATTTTGAACTAAGCACAAGCAAAAAGAGAAACATGGAATCTTCAGGCTGACTATGCATGTACCTGAGGGGCACAAATAATTTGATCTTATATGTTTATGCTTATTTTATAAATTACAATATTGCTTCTGAAAGGGAACGTACTGCATTCTTCAAGGTGAGCATTATATCTATTGGTAAAAGAGTTTTCTTGTTTTTGATGTTAGTGTTTAAGTGTGATTGTTAGATTTGTGACCACATGGTTTAAAATAACTGGCAATTAGACTGTTTCAGCTCAAAAAATACTTACTCCCAATAACTTGGGATAAGCAATACCTATGCTTAATGAGCATTTCTTTCTCCAAGTATGATTTTTCCTTGGTTAAATTAGTGGCTGATGAGTCACTTCACATCGCTGTTTCTGTCGAAACAGGAAGTGATACATATGGATATAGTCAATCCTAATTTTGAATGGATTTTCTTGGTGAACTTGTTTCTCTTGTTAACCCAAAATCTTTTTTTGTTTAAGATAAAATCTTTTAAACTATTGTTTGATAGCTTGAGTGTGGACTGTTGCTACTTGCTAGACTGAAAAACAAGATGTTATGAGCATGTTTGGTTAGGAGGTTGTAATTGTAATGGAATAAATTGTTTAATCATGAGTCCATTACTTCATTATATTCTATTATCTATCAGATATACTCTCAGATGATTAAATAAATGGGCAATTTCATGTTTGAACATCAAAATGTCTAACCACATATATGCACTTCATTATATATCATTCCTATGTTGTTCTTATTGAGGATCACTTTCTGTGTAATCAATTTGCCTTTCATGTGTTTGGTGAGTTCTTCAATTCGCTGTTGAGGAAAAGAAATAGAAGCATATTATTAATCACCTGACAAGGTCTCAACATGCTTGGTTGTAGTGCAAGTTAATGCTGGACTTCTAATCACCATGACGTTTGTTGCACTTTACTCTTAATACATAATATTAGTTCTTGCACTATGTAGTTTATATTCCAGTGCGTCATATTTGGCGTAGCTATATATCAGCTAATTTAACATTGCAACTTAAAAATGCCATCAAATAGATCTTTATATCATGTTATATTAAAAAAATGATTGTAACTGGTGAGATTTTTGAATAGTAGATATTATTTTTTGATGTTCACCATAAGCATGAACTGAAAACTGATACTATATAACAAATATGAAAGCATAGCACTGAAAATCTGTGGGCATTATATATGTGGACAGATTTTACTATTCAATTTCCTGTTAAAGTCATTCTACATTATTTACAATCTTTTTAAATGTTCATCTTGGTTTAAATGAGGAAAAATGGGCAGGGGCATCTGAATCTTTTATATTATGTTTGATTTTTATTGAAATATTTTATTAAGAAAATTTTTATGTAATTTTCTATTTGAATTTTTAAAAAAGATAAACAAAATATTATAAATATTTTATTTAAGAAATAAATAATATATTAAATAAAATCTTAATAAATCTAATGAGGGATGCTCTTCTGTCAGAAAGCAACATGTAAATTCAAAAGCATCTTTTGGCATTGTCATTAATTGTTGGCTAAAACTATTTTAATTTTTTTAAAAACTTTTTGTTAGTAATAAATTAATTATTTTGTCTATCTAATTTAATATCTACTTATAAAAGTTTCAAATATAATTTTTCTAGCAGAAGAAAAGTTTCATTAACTAGTAAAATAATATAATATCCAAATATTAGACCTTATGTTATTCAATTCTATAATAGAATCAACTCTTTATTCATAGAAATCAAATTAGAAAATTTTATTATCAATTAACAGAGAAGATTTCTTCTAATTTTTCCTAAAACTTGCTATTAGAAAAAGTAATTTTAAACATATTTTAAGATTGTTAAAAATTTTTGTTTAGCGGTTATCTTCATTTAACTCTGTTACTCATCTGCTGCTTAGGTTTGTGATAATTTGACACTTATTCAATCACTAAGACACTGTATGATTGATTTTTTTTTTTTTTTTCTGTTTTTAAAAAATTTTACTTTGTGATAATAAGAACAAATTAACTTGGCATAAATTTCACCTCTAAGGGCCTTTATGACTTGGTATTGAAGATCCTATAATATTAATAAAAGTTCAACACTCGAACTGAAAAAAATTAAAACAATTTGAATATAATCATAAAAAGCATTAAAATTCATGTTTTTTTTATATTATTATTGGCACATTAATGTACGAACATGGCTTAGTTATAAGAAAGGTATAAAAAGTAAATGGAAAAAAATAATTGAGTTTATTTTGGTTTTAAAAAATGACAGAAAGGTTAAAAAAAAAAAAAAGTTTAGCAAGGGAATCAAAAAGAGCCTGGAAATACATTCACTTGTTTGCTTTTATATACATTAGATTTTCAATCATCAAAGCATAGGCTACTAAATGATCCTCTCATCATTATAGATCTCCCCATCCACATACAACTTTTTGAATTTAAGCTACATTTATTTCACAAAAAATAATTTGTTTATAACAATTTTTTTTTAGAATTGTATTTAAAATATATTATTAAAATATGAATTTTCTTTTAATTTATAAGATTATAATAAATTAGATAACAAACACTTTATATTTACGTTGTTTATTATTTAATATAAGAAGAAATACATTAAAAATTAAAATTTTTATGAAAACCCCCAATTGCCAATGACTACTGCGAATCAATAATGATCAATGATGTGTATTGATAATAAAGAATGATTGGTGATAATAAATATATAACCTATATAATTTATTTTTATTTAGATTAGTATGTCAAAATCTAGAAAATGATTCCCTTTGTTAAAAAGACGAAGTCATTTTTCTTAAATATAATTTAGTTTTTATTAATTAAGAAAATATTTTTTATTGATTATTTTTTTAAATATCAGAAAATATGAAAAATATTTTGTGGAGTCTATGTCCTTCAGAATATCTACAACTGGGTGCAACTTTTCGCTCAGCACCAATTGAACTCAAACCTTTGTGATATAAAAACCGTTGTTCTTACATGCTATATATAGCTGGCTGAATTTGTTAGAAAGGAGGGCATTAGGTAGGGATTTTCGCGGTTTAGTTTGATGCAATTTGGAAATAATTTGAAATTAAATGCAAAAGATTTGGTTCTAAATTTTTCAAACTAAAACAAACTATTAATTAACTTCAACAACTAAACTGAATAAAATTCAAATATTACAACTTGATCCATTTTTAAGATAATTTTAAAAAGAATACTTAAAAAATCATCCATATTCAATCAAATGAAATGATAAACCGTAATATTCAAAACTATTAAGATATTCAAGTGCTAAAAGGCAAATGTATCTAGTGGGGGATTGAGTATAAATATTATGTGGATATTGTATAGGCAATCAAATGAAATAGTTTTAATGTATTAATATTACAATTTCATAATATAATTGATATCTGTCTACATAAATGAGACAAATTATTCAAAAAAAAAAAAGATTAGTTTTAAGTAAATTGAATTATGAATTGAAAATGGTTTATGATTCGATTTGGTAAAATTTTTTTGATAAATCAAACTAAACTGTTTTTAAAAATTTTGAACATTTTTATACCAAATAGAACTATTTTAATTCTCAAACAAATTTAAATTGTCTAATACATTCTGATTCAGTTTTTTGGTGATCTGAAATGATCCTAATGAACAACCTCATGGAATTGGTTGCATTATAGATGTATGGGGGTTACCATCATACAAAGGAGATATCAATCATGTAGTTGAAGTTTATAAAATCTTTGTAGGAAAACGGTAAACTGACTCGTCTTGGATTGAGCTTGATTATATTCACAAAATTCTAATGTATTTGAGCTCATTAATAAGCTCGTGAATATTAAGGCTATTTCACAGAAAATAATTCACCTATGGAAATATTTTTTCAAGAAATTTTTTTTTTTGAAGTTTGGAGTAAATTAGAAAAATATTAATTTTATTTTGATTTATAACATTATAAAAATTAAAATCATGTAAACATTATATTTTATATAATTATTTTTTATTTGAATGAGTTTTTTAAAATCCAAAAATGACATCCTTTTTTAAGAAGGAGAAGTCATTTTCTTTAAGAATAACTTATTTTTTTATTATTTAAGAAAATATTTTTTGTTGATTAATTTTTTAAACGCGCTAAATATCAAAAAATACAAAAATATTTTCTATGAAACAAATTGAGCAAAGATATTCAAAATTTTAATTTGATTAACCCCTATTTAGTAAACATTATGTAAAATTTAGTGTTTAAATGAGAAAACATAGAAGTTTAATAGAAATTGAAATTCACTTATTTTATATATATATATATATATGCTCTTCATAAAAATAGTGTGAGAAATCTATCTATATCTTTATTTTTTTGGTTCAATTTATTATAATATCATATTTGAATAATTATATCTTTAAATTAAAATTTCATGTGGTATATTTGAATTATCGTTATAAGATATGATAATGTAAAATAGTTTTAAACTAAATTTTATAATATTTATTTCTAAAATTATGAATTTTTAAAGTCTAAAATTAGATGATTTTTAAATTTCTCTCATATATAAATGAATACAAATATGTTTCGAACGAGTTTCAGAGTAAATATGTTTATGAATATTACTGAGTCAAGCTTAGATATATTTATATTTATTCATTTATCAATCTGAGTTTTAATTTTATTATTTGGATTTATTTATTTAACTTTCTAAACCAACAGAAATAAATTTTTATCCAACTCATTCACAAATTATTTATTGATTGTAGTTGTTTACTTGTAACTCTAGATGTTGTATTTTAATTTTTATCATTTTTTTAGATGAGTTATATTTTGTCGTTATAATAGTGTTGATTTTGTGCTCTGTCAGTGTCTCGAGAGAGATTTTTTTAGATTGTAATTTGTAAACAATTATAATTCTGTTAATTTGAGATTATATTAATAATAATAATCTTACTTATAGAAAAAAAAAGATATTAATGTGGTATAATGTAGAAGAAAAAGACATTAAAGTAGTATAATATAGAAAAAAAAAAATTAATATGAAGGAATGAGATGATAAATAATTAATCAAGATAGAGTGAGAGCTAAAAGTCCTCCAAATAACATGCATGAAGAGATATTTATTTATAATAGAGTAAGGGAGAGATTTTGTAATCTAGTAGGTACTAAATTTAAATTTAATTTGATAAAAAAATAAATAGAAAACTGATATGTATCGCATAGGATATATATAATTAACATGCAGGGCTATCATAAAGCATTAAAGGTAGACAATTTTTCTTGATGAGTCCCATTTTAATCTCCCCAAATCAAATCGTTTTAATTCTATGCATCATTGTGAGACAGATGAAAAGAGAAAAGAAGGATATTCTTTTAAAGGGAGGAAAAGAGAGGAGAAGAGAAATTATTTATCTTATTGTATTTGACAAATAAAAAATTATTCAGTAAAAGAAAAAAACAAAATTTTTAATTATGTTTGGATACTAAAGATGGGGAAAGAATAACAGAGAATTTTAATGTCAAAAGACAATAATAATAAAAGAGATATATTGCATTGTTACTAATTATTTTTCTCTTTTCAATATAGTCTTCTATTTTTTAATGCATCATTTTCAACGAATTTTCTTTTTGATTGCTCCCAACAAATTTATCATTTTGACATTCCTTAAATAATTTTCACTCTTACACGTAGTGAGTTTGCAATTTAAATCAAAATGTAATTTTGTATGTGTTAATGATTTGCATTTTCTTTCTATATTTACTCATACACTTTCTATTTTATATATATGACTTTTTTATCTTTTATTTTAATTATTTAAGAAGCGAAATTGCTTTTTCTTTAACAAGAATGGCTAAAAATATCTAACTTCTAAGACATATTTTGTTGTTCTTTTGGAATATTTAGAAAAATTTACCTATAACGATACATAAAATAATTAACCATAATTGTCTAATAAATTTACTATTATACTTATTTTTCAAAGTGTAAAGACCTGCATACTTTTATTTAATATAAATGTAATTATTCTATTATGAAGCTATATACATATAATAAAAGTAAGTCTTCCCTTCAATATTTTATGATTTTATTGGAATTTTTTTTTCTTGATGATGAGTTTTAAAAGTTTGAATATCTAATCAGAGCATATCATATTTTTAAAAAATTTAAAACTATAATTAGATTCAGATAATGTCTAAAAATAGGATTAGAGAGTTGATAATAATTTTGCTCTTAAAATAAATGTATATATTTCTCACACATACCTATTCGTGTATTATATTATACATTTTAATTTTAGATTGTATATAATTTTGTAACTAAATTAATTACCATATTATATATTATTTTTTTGACTTGAAAAGGCGGTAATCTGTTTTTTTAAGAACTCAAATTAAATTTGAATACTTAAATCCGATCTCTCCCAAAATTATATTCTGCATCTACACACTGCTCTTTTGGGGGAAACAGAAGGGAAAAATTCCTCCATGTATGCCCTTGTCGAGGAATTTCCTTCCATTCATGCCAACAACAATAGGCGTGAGTTGAATTGTATTACTATAAGACCAAGTGAACAGCAATACATGATGTTGTGATACTGATAGTTACGACTCAAAAATATACATACAAATGTCATGAAGGTTACATGAAATGTATTTCTGACAAGTGCCCATCAATTTTCATCATGTTATGAAAATTATATTTATGGTGGTTTTTAGAGTATGTCTAAAACTTATATTTAATGTTTTTTATTTATTTTTTTTTTGTTGTGGACCAGTATTAATAAGACAATAGAGCGGTATCAGAAGAAAGTCAAGGATTTAGGAATCAATAGGATCAAAGCAGTTCAAGATCATAACATGCAGGTAAGTCTGTGATTAATCCGTTCTTCAGATTAGAACAAACTTGGACATTGATTAATCATTAGTATGTGTTGCTATTGCTTATATGAAATTTATGAAATTATGACATAACAATGTTCTAAGTTTTAATTAAATCTAGTATATGATATTTTATAATATCAAAAATTAATTTATATGAAAACTAATTAGGTATTGGTTGCAAGTTTGATCTACTATTACCGCTTGTAGTTATCTTAATAGTGTTACTGATATGAATAATTTTATGTCTTGTACTATAAATTCTTTATTTAGTGTTTATCTTCTAATTATATTAATTATCTTAGTTTTAGCTTAATCATAGACTTGATTTAGCTTAATTATGGATTTGATAATTGCCTTACATTTTAGCCTAATTATAGGCTTGTATATAAGGAAAGTAGGTCTGTATATAAGACTAGTTATTTGCCTTTATAAAAAATACATATTTTTCAAAATTCTTCAAACTATTTTCTTCTTCTCATTATTTGCATTGGTATGTCTATGAAATAGAAATGAGAATCTTGTTTTTAAATTTAATACATTTTAATACATAAGAAATAGAATTCAAATATCAATATGTCATAACTACCCCTATAGTTGATATAAACAATAATTAATCATATAAATGCCAATAAATACACGTGTA
>CATIWR010096410.1:0-23769 GCA_949677035.1 Omphalea diandra | reverse complement strand
AAACCTACTGTAAACGTTTGTCACATCAAAAGGTGAGTAAAAACCATAATTGGATTCAATGTGTGTGTATGATAATTTTATAATATGATTATGTTCTATTACATGTATATGTGATTGAATTATTACATTTTACATGTGAATTCAAGTCAAGTGAGAATCATATGCTTTTTATGATTACTTGGTATAACACTTGTGAATGAGCACTTGCATATGGAACTAAAAGGATGTCGTGACTAGCTTGTCAAAGACTTGCAAATCACATGGAACATGGATCAATAGGTCCCATTAGCACATGTTATTGATCAAATGAATCACTTGTTGTATGCTAGCTAGCAAAATCAAATGTCACTTGAATCATATGAATACTCAAAAGTAGTGTTTGCCTTACAAGGTTATGACAAAAATCAATCTGTTGCATTT
The DNA here is from genome assembly GCA_949677035.1 of Omphalea diandra. Lineage (NCBI taxonomy): Eukaryota > Viridiplantae > Streptophyta > Magnoliopsida > Malpighiales > Euphorbiaceae > Omphalea > Omphalea diandra. The sequence continues at coordinate 23,349 of CATIWR010096410.1, read as the reverse complement.
GCACTTACATAGTCAATGGTTATACTTGTAATGCATCCTGATGATAATTGATTGTTAGCTGTGACCTAAAAATCTTATTATTGTTTTTATTCATAGAGTCGCGACTCACCAAATCGCAATTATATTTTTCAGATATCGAAGCATAAGATTTGGACATCTTGGTGCATAAGGTTTTGCATATAGACATATGGACCGCAGGTTATCGACTGATTTTCAACTCTCTATCTGCTTCTGTCATGTACATACATCTAGATGGGAACCAATTTATGGCCACTAGTCTTGACATTAGTTAATATAGATGTATATTAAATACATATTGGATTGTGAGTGTATGATGGATAAACCTTTATACGTATTTATTTTCGGACATTAATGCTATGAGTTTATGGTCGTTACATAAGTCATGCCCATAACTTATCTCATTAAATCTTCTTGATACAAATGAAGTGGAATTAGCTTTCAACCTATTTGATGAACACAAGTGCCAAGTATAATTTAAAGATAAAAAAGAAGATAAATCCTTAAATTTAAACTAGATCTATAGAAAACTTGTTTCTAGCAGCCTAGAATATATAATTTAAGTTGTGTTAATCTCAGTCCTAAATTAACCAAGTAACTTAAGGGCTAGATTAAACTACTTATATGAAATGATCAAGCTTACTCAACAATCTCATCAAGTCCACTCAATAACTCAAGAAGAGAATTAATCTCACAAAGTCTAAGCAAAAAACATATGTTCTTTTATTAATAACCAAATAAGGGCTTAAATACCCTACATAAATGTTAAGAAAACCCTAAAAAACCCTTTACAATTCTAGCTTACACATTTTGGACAAATTTACAACTCCTAAACCTATTAGGAGAACTAATATAATTCTCACATAAGATTAAAAGGAAATAATCCTATTGGTTGCCATGATCTAGCCTAAGTAATCATATTGGTTGCCATGATTTGGCCTAAGTAATCTTATTGGTTGCCATGATCTAGCCTAACTAATTTATAGTATTAAAACACCTTATTTCAAGGTCCCTTACATAAATAAATAACTAACTACAAAATCCTAACTAAAAGCAACATGATATTCAACCAATGTGGAGAATGCCAACTAAGCAAATTTGGCTGGATCTTTAACATTTAGACTTGTCTTGACATTTTGGGCTCAATTCCGTGCTATGGAAAAATGGTGTTGGGCTTTTGTCCTATCCATCAATTGGGCTCCATTGGATTAAATTAAGCACGCTACTTGAAAGTCCAAGCTCCCATCCTCATGCATTTGGGCTTCATGCAATCCTTGGTTTGTTTGGGTCAATTCTTTCCATATCTTTCCTTGTATAAAAGCTCCAAGTGCATATTTAAACTTCTTTAGCCTTCCTCTTATAATTGAGCCTTGGAGTTGTAATGGATACTTATTGACTTGACTTGGTCGAATGCATCATTCCCTTCTTCCTCAAAAGAATTCATCTTCAAATATAAACCTTCATCAAAATTAAATGGAGACAAATCAACAACACTAAAAGTAGCACTAACATTATAATCATTTGGCCATTCTAATTTGTAAGCATTATCATTAACTCCCATTAAAACCTAAAAAGGCCCATCTCCCATAGGGCTAAGCTTACTTTTCCTAGGATTAGGAAATCTCTCTTTCCAAAAGTATACCCAAACCCATTCTCTTAGTTTATACATAACTCTAACTTTACCCCTATTTATGTTTCTAGCTACTTATTCATTCTTCTTTTTTATGTTCAAACACACCTTCTTATGCAATTGCTTAACATAATCAAATTTATATTTTTCCTTCTAAGCCTACACACATATTTAAAGATATAGGGGAAAGATCTAATGGACTTAATGGTACAAACCCATAAATAATCTCAAAAGGGCAATAATAGGTGGATGAATGCACACTTCTATTGCACACAAACTCTATATGTGGTAGACAATCCTCATAAGATTTCAAGTTCTTTATTGCAATCTCACAATTTCTTTGAAAAAGAAATTTGCAATATTAATGGCATCTTCAGTATTATGGCATGCAATAAAGTGTGCCATTTTAGAGAGTCTATCAACAACTTTAAAAATAGAATCATTATCACATTTTGACCTAGGTAAACCTAAAGCAAAATCCAATAAAATATCAATCCAAGGCATACTAGGTGTGGGTAAAGGCATATATAATCCATATGCTTTCAATTTACACTTAGCTTTTTTACATGCAACACATATATCACAAACTTTTTTGCACATCAATCCACATATTGGGCCAATAGAAGTGTTCATGCAATGCATCTAAGGTCTTTTGCACACCAAAATGCCCCATAAGCCCACCTCAATGGGCTTCTCGAACTAGCAATTCATGCAAAAAATATTTAGTCACACAAAGTTTATTATATCTAAATAGAAATCCATCATGCCTATAATACTTCTCAAAAGTGATTTTTCTCACAATTTTGATAACATTGGTCGAATTTAGCATCATCAACATACAAGTTTTTAATGTACTCAAAACCTAGCAATTTAGAATCTAAAAGAGTAAGAAGAGCATACCTTCTAGATAGTGCATCGATAACTGCATTATCCCTACCTTGTTTATACCTTATTACATATGGAAAAGACTTTATGAATTCACTCCATTTAACATGTATTTTATTTAGCTTTTATTATCCCTTAAGGTATTTGAAAGACTCGTGATATATATGGATAACAAATTCTTTAGGCTAAAGAAAATGTTGTTGTGTTTGTAAGGCCTTAACTAATGCATACATCTATTTATCGTAGGTTGGGTAGTTAAGAGTAGGCCCACAAAGTTTTTCACTAAAGTAAGCAATTAGCCTTCCTTTTTGTATGAAAACAACTCTAATGCCTAAACTTGAAGCATCACATTCAATTTCAAAGTTGTTAGCAAAAGTAGGCAAAGCTAATAATGGTGCATTAGTTAATTTAGATTTTAACTAATCAAAAGCCTTTTGTTGTGCCTCCCCCTATTGAAATCCAACACTTTTCTTTACAATTTTAGTTAGGGGAGCCACAATTGTGCTAAAATCCTTAACAAATCTTATATAAAAACTAGCTAAACTATGAAAAGATCTTACCTCACTTATGATAGTAGGTTTCGACTAAGAGGAAATAACACCTACCTTCTCTTCATCAACTTCTATTCCATCTTTGCTTACTACAAATCCTAACAAAACAAGTCTACTAGTACAAAAATAACACTTTTTAAAGTTAACATACAACTTTCCTTATGCAAAACATCAAAAACCAACCTAACATGCTCTAAATGCTCTTCTAAAGATCTAGACTATACAAGAATGTCTTCAAAATAAACAATTACAAATTTTCCTAATATGCACATAACACATGATTCATCAATCTTACGAAAGTGCTAGGGGCACTAGTTAGCCCAAAAGGCATCATTAACCATTCATACAAACCATATTTAGTTTTAAAGTTATTTTCCACTCATTCCCCTGACTTATACAAATTTGATGATATCCACTCTTAAAATCAATTTTTGAAAACATGCATGCACCATGCAATTCATTTAGCATGTCATCTAACCTAGGAATTTGCTGCATATATTTAATGGTAATTTTATTAATTGCCCTGCAATCTTCACACATGCGCCATGATCCATCCTTTTAGGTACAAGTAAAACTGGAACAACACATAAACTTATTCTCTCCTTTACAAAACCTTTCTCCATTAGCTCTTTTACTTGCCTTTGAAGTTCATTTGTCTCCTTGGAATTACTTCTATATCTAGTCTATTAGGAATTTAAAAGCTCAGGATAAAATCAATTTGGTGTTAAATATCTCTTAAAGGTGGTAACCCTTTTGGCACATCTTCGGGAAACAAATCTATAAATTAATGCAATAAAGAAACAAAACTACCAGAAAGAAAATTGGTTAGATCATTGCTGAAAGAAAAACATGTTAGATACAAATATTTGTACAATAGCATAACCATGAGTGTTTTGGCTAGCACGACTTTCCTCACATCCCTCTCTTTTGCATGAAAAGCTCTTTTCAAACCCTTTTCTTTTGCATGCCCCTTTCTTTTCTTTTGGGCATCCTCTCTTCGTCTTCTTTTTCCACTTTTTGGTCACACCTCTCATGGGTTTTCTCATAGCTCTCCTTTTGTCATGCTAATTCTTTTTTTTGTTTGTGCACACGTTCCCTCTCTTTTAAAATTTATTGATCTTTATAAATATGAGAGGGGATAAAGAAGATAATACAATGTGTCTACCCCTAAAATAAAACTCATATACATTAGAAAACCAATCACGTTCTACCTTTCTATCATATTACTAAGGGCAGCCCAAAAGCATATGACTAGCTTACATAGGAATAACATCACATAACACCTCATCCTTATACTTGCCCATTGATAATGCTATCCTAACTTACTTTATAACTTTAATTTTGCCACATTCATTTAGCCATTGCAAATGATATGGTTTAAAATGTTTTAAAGTTGGCAATTTCATCTTTTTATCTAGTTTGGTACTAGCTTCATTAGTGTGACTACCACCATAAATTAAAATAAGACATAAGTTTCCATTTATTGTACACCTTGCATGAAAGATATTTTCCCTTTGCACATGCTCATCCTTTATTGGGCCTTTAAAGTATGTATAGTCACAAAAATATCTCTACTCGTTACCTCATTCGGGTCTTCTTCATCAACATCACTAGCATCTTCCATTGGAGGCATTTCAGGATTTATTTCTTCTCCATCTTCATCCTCACCATTAATCTCACCATCTCTCAAAATCATTGTTCTTTTATTGGGGCAATCAAGTGCAACATGCCTTCTTTCTTGGCATTTGAAACAAATAATTGAGCTACTCTTATTGGGCTTATTAGGTTCGACCCTAATAGGAAAATTAGGTTTCCCTCATTCCTTATTAGGTTGTTCAGCCTTGGACCTCATATTGGGCTTATCACCACTTTTAAACTTGTTAGTCTAAGAAACTGAATTGAAATTGGGCCTAGATGGCTTACCCTTTAGTTGTTTTTTCACCTTAATAGCATTATGCTACAAATCCTCCAAATCATTATAGGGATACATCTCCACTTGATTAGCAATTTCTCTGTTGAGCCGAGTAATAAATCTAGCAGTAGTTTGCTCCATGGTCTCTTCAATTTCAACCATAATCAAAGTTACCTATAGCTTTTGGTAATATTCTTTAACACTTTTCCCCTTACACTAATCTTTGCAATCTATTTTCTAATGATTCTTTCATCTCTTCCTAAGTACTAATTGGACTATCCCTACATCAATTTCTAGTGCACATGATTTGATCGTACCATACAAGAGCATAATCTACAAACTCTGCCACTATAAGCTTAACTTTCTTTTTTTCATTATAATTTTGATAATCAAATACAAAGTCTACTTTCTTTTCCCATGATAAATAAGACTCAAAATCACCACTCCCATAAAAAGTATGAATTTTTAGCTTAATGCCACTTAGATTGTCATCTTGCTTGCTTGATCTTTGGAAACATGCTTCACATGAATCACCTTCCTTCTCATTATTGACGAATCTACTATGCCTTGGTTGTCTTGAATAGATGCATGTGTTATTGGAATTGGATGCGTTGTGAATACTCCCAAGCTATTCTTTCACCTTTTTAAACTCTTGTTGCATAAAAGGCCATAACATCTTGCATAGCTTTAACAAATAACTTCCATTATAGATTGCCTTTAGTTTCTACCATGGTTACTAAAATAATAAAAGAATATCCTCACAAACACTTTCATACGTGTTTACACTCAATTGATGGCACTCACACTTGAGTTTAACTCAAAATTGGCTTTTATCCTTTTATGAGCTTACACACTGTTGCTTTTTACCACTCAATATTCTTTTCTTTAAGTTCGTTAAAGACTAAGTTACTTTATGTTAAGACAAGCTCAAACCAAACACAAAACAAGCATAAACCATACCTAAACTCTTAGATAACAAAGAATTGAAAATAACACAATATGATTGCAAGCAAATAAATAACTAAAGACCTAAACAAAATTTAAGAATTTAAAGGTAGCTAAAACTATAAAGTGGTGTTTTGAACGCAAAATCGATGGACAATCAAGCCTAGGTTGAATGCAAATCAGAGAATTTAAATCAGCTTCTTTTGGTGCAAAAAAGTTCTTATGTAATTTATAGTTTCCGTTATTCTTTTTGCTTTTCTTTCTTTCTTTTTTCTTTTGTCATTTTTAGACATTTTTTTAATCTTTTTTTTATGTTATTTTTTATTTTATTTTTTGATCTTGGAAGCTTAAAAAATAATTGAAATTGAATGAATTACAAAGAACAACTTAAAAACCATGCAAAATAAAAGGAAAAGATAAATGGAGTAAGATTATAGGCAAATTCATAATTTCAGCTTCCCCTTTAATTTGAATGATTTGGTTCAGCCATAGACACTTAAGAAACACCAATTAGATGCAAAAACAAATGAATTGGAATCGAAAATAAACTAAAAATCAAACTTTGAAATTTCAAAGAATTTATTGAATTGAGCACTTAAATATGCAATTAGGGATACAAAAAAGGTTAATTCAAAAATAAAAAGGAATTTTAATTGAACGAAATAAAGAAATCCAACTAGAACAAGGAAACAAGTTTATTTTGCAAAGTTCCTTAATTTAAGAAAATTTTGCAAAAGTATGAGATTCTTATGGAATTTTTTGATGAAATTTGATATGGGATGATAAATCAAGCTAATATAATGATTGAAAGTGAAAACAAATAGAATGGAACTGAATTGACAAGTAGAATAGAATTGGTGCTAGAATTGCTCAATTCACAATTTTCCTTGTCTTAAGGAAATTTTGAAAAGCAATATGTTCCAATTAGATTCTAATGATGCAAGCACATTTTTGGATGATGAAACACACTAATTTAATGATGGAAATCAAAATAAAATGTAACACAATGGAACAAGATGACATTGAATTTACAGTGATAGAGTGCTAATTTACAATTTAGAAATTTTTTGTGATTTTCTTGATGTTAACTAACCAAAATGGAAATATAATACAAAAAAATAATTAAATATGATGAGACAAATGAATTTGATAGAAGAAAATAAAGAAAAATAGAATAGAACATAAGAAAATTAATGGAACCAAAATAAGAAGAATAAAAGGTAGAATGTGATTTTAATGTTCTAATCACAAGAATACAAGCAAACAATGAAGAATAGTGCAAGAATAATACCTTTTGATATTGAATAACCTTGGCTCTTATACCATTCTAATATAAATGAGGTGGAATTAGCTTTTCACCCATTTGATGAACACAAGTCCCAAGTATAATTGAAAGATAAAAAAGAAGATAAATCCTTAAATATAAACTATATCTCTAGAAAACCTATTTCTAGCAACCTAGAATATATTATTTAAGTTGCGTTAATGTCAATTCTAAATTAACCATGCAATTCAAGACCTAGATTTAACTAATTTTTTTGAAATTATCAAGCTCACTCAACAATCTCACCAAGTCCACTCAAGAACTCAAAAATATAATCAATCTCGCAAAGTTTAAGCAAAAATCATATGTTATTTTATTAATAACCAAATAGGGGCTTAAATACCCTTCACAAATATTAAGAAAATCCTAAAAAACCCTCTTCAAAAGAACCTTACATGTTCTGGCTGAATTTACAACTCCTAAACCTATTAGGAGAACTAATCTCACTCTCACATAAAGACTAAAAGTAAATAATCTTATTGGTTGTATGATTTGGCCTAAGTAATCTTATTAGTTGCTACGATATGGCCTAGCTAATTTTTGGAATTAAAATACCTTATTTCAAGGTTCCTTACATAAATAAATAACTAACTATGTAATTCTAACTATAAGCAACATGATATTCAACCAATGAGGAGAATTCCTTATGGCAATAGGAAGATAATGGCAACTAATGCCAACTAAACAAATCTGGCATGGATATTTAACATTTGGGCTTGTCTTCACATTTTGGGCTCAATTCCATGCTATGACAGAATGGTGTTGGGCTTTGGTCCTCTCCATCAATTGGGCTCTATTGGATTAAATTAAGCACTACACCTGAAGAGTTCAAGCTTCCATCCTCATGCATTCGAGCTTCATACAATCCTTAGTATGTTTGGGCCAATTTTTTCCATATCATTCCTTGTATAAAAGCTCTATGTTTTTCTTTAAACTTCTTTAGCGTTCCTCTTGTAATTGGTCCTTGGAGTTGTAATAGATCCTTATTGGACTTAACTTGACCGAATGCATCACTTTTGTTTTGTTTTCTAATGTTTACTAGTCTGCATAAATTATGCCCATGGCCTATCACATTAAATCTTCTATTCCATTTATTTTTCTTTACCAACTTAAGTCATGCCCATGGCTTATTCACATAAGCCTTCTTGAAAGTATCGCCCATTCCTCCCTCTTTGCACCCAGGCTCCGCTCCTACCAAAGCTCACCAATCATGGAAGTTTACTTTGCTCTTAATTTTCATAAATTTATTTATTGTTTTATTTTTTAGGTTTACTTCTTTTTGCTACATTGAGCATAATATATGATTTAAATGTGAGGAAAGGATTAAAGGTTTCAATGATATTTTGACTTTGGCATACCTTAATCTTAGCTTGATAACCCTTTCTTTTAGAATTTATACTTTCCTGATGTTTGTTTTAAATGATTTTGGATTATCACAAATTTTTCTGCTTGAGGTAAATTTGCATGATGGGATGCAAGCATGATTAAATTATTTTTTTTACTAAGATAAATATTTCTTTGCTTGATAATTAATTTGAAAGAAAGATGTGTAAGATTCGATACAAGTCAACCTTAATTGTGAGCTTTTGAGCATATGAGCATTCTATTCTTTATTATTGTATTTTGTTTTATTGAATGTTATCAAACTTGTGTTTTGTATTCTATAACTTGCTTATTATGCATTTTGAGACCATATTGATGAGTTTATGTGTTAAAAAGTAAAAAAAAGGTGTCTAGGTTACCCTATTTAAGCCCACAAAAGCATACCTCTTATATTATTCTCTTAGGAACGCCAAGTTGAGCTTTAACTCTTTTCTTTGCTTGCACCACAATAATTTTACTTTGTACCTATATAATTTTCCTTTAACCTTGTATCAAAGGATTTATAATTTTCTTTTACCCTTTTATCAAAGGATTTTAATTGAGTTGACATGAGAATGAGAAACCACTTTTGAGCAAATTGTTGAAAAAAGAAAAAATAATAATACAAATTTTGTTCCTCTATAATAGTGTTTAGTAATTAGGTACATTCATTACAAATGTTTATATTTGCGTTAAATAATTATCAATTTATGTGTATGCTAAAACATTCTAAATATGTTTTATGTTGAATAACATAAGGCATTCATCACCAATGTTTGCTTTCAAGTAAAAAAGGCTAAAAATAATTTAGGAAATAATTAGAAAAAAAAAAATATTTTTATTGCTCTAATTATGATGTTGTGTAAATAAAATTTATTAAAATAGCAAAAAGGTTAGAATTCATACGTGTTGACTTAATTCCTTTGATAATTTTTCACCCAGAATTCCCTTGTTATCAAACATAAACACAAAACCCATCACAGTCCATTTTAAACCCTTTTGATTTTTGATGTATAGAACACATTTTAAGTGGTGAAGATATGACATATGAGCGAGATTGTTGGACTAGGTATGTCAAACCTAAGTCATAAGCCTCTTTTGATCTTGACAATGGAAATTGATTAGTTCCAATGTTTTATTTAAGTGTTGTTTTGTAGTTGATAAGATATTATCTCATTAAAAGTTGGATGAAACGCTAAATCTCTAATTTTGAGGAGGACATCCAAATTTGTGGTCAGGAGCCTGTAATTCACGACCACGACCTTGCAATATGGATGGATGGAGTTAGGCCAAAAGAATTTACGGATGAATTTGCAGTCGTCATTCTGCCAAGGAAAGCTTGATTGACATACAAAGAGATTCACATTGATGTTCGCATTTAAAGTCGTGACCACGAATTTCATAGCAAATATGAAGGAACCAGGTCTGTAACCAAATCATGCCAAACGTATAAGGTGACCATTGGAATATCAAAAATTATAAGGGTGAAGCATCTGTCATGATTGTGACTCAAGAAAGTGTTGTACCCTCACCAAACAAAAGAATCCATGATCTCTGCCATGCCCAAGATGGAATTAAATCGCGACCGCGACTTTTAGTTGATGTTCAAATACAACAGCTATATTTATTGAGTGATCAATGGATGAAAGATATGTAGACTAACTGTTAGACATAGAATAAGGTTCTCTGCCATGATTTCATGCTTATTAGCCTAAATTGAAAAATTACAATCGTGAAATGACAACTACAATAGCGACTTTTGTCTGATAGGCATTTAATGAAAATTTTGCCTGGCTTCCCTTAAGGATTTAAGGACAGTTTATGAGTAATGTCTATTTAATGGATGTTGGCTATAAATACTCCACCAAACAGATGTAAATAAAGGAGAATTTCATTTATTGTATCCAAACTCTTACAAATTTGATTCATAACTTCTTATTTCTTGTGAATTCTTTATTGTTTGGTGTTAGCATTAAACACCTTTACAATTAGGTTGAGAGTTAGCCTAAGCTTCCAAAACTCTTATAAAGGTTCTAGTGTAAGCCTATTCAAAACACTTGAATGAAGTTATGTGTGAGCTTAAAAACACAAATTGCAAAAGGTTGTGTGTGAGCCATAAAACACAAATTGTACAAGTTTGGTGTGAGCCTGGAAATACCATTTTTAATTGAGTGAAATACCCAATTGTGAAGAATTGGGGAGTGGATGTAAGGTTTGTTAACATCAAAACCATTATAAACATCTTGTGTTCAATTTCCCTACTCATTATTTATCTAATCTTTTTACCTTTCTTATAAAATTTTTAATCTTCCACCAATTCAACTGTCCTTCTTAGTGCACTAAGACCAATAAGTGGCGTCAAAGCCTTGTCTCACTTCAAAGCTTAATTGCATGAGGAAAGATCATGGCATAAGAAGAAATCCACACCTATCTTAAACCATATTTTGATGAAGCAGACTATACTCATTGGAAGTATAGGATGGAAATTTACTTAGATAGTGATGTGGTAGATCTCTAGGACATTGTCGCTAAAGAGTGAAAGCCACCTACTAAAGTGGTGGATGAAAGTGAAGAATCGATCCCTAGAGAAGAGTAGGTTGAAGCTCATAGGAGTTCTAATAGGAAGAAATAAAAGAGCTATGACAATCCTTCTGAGTTCTCTCTCAAGGAAAGAAATTAGAAAGGTACAACATTGTCTTATAGCTCATTGGATTTGGAAGGCCTTGGCAAACTACCATGAAGGCACCGCTTTGGTGAAATCCAACAGGCTTGAAATGTATGTAATTGAATAGGGGCTGTTTGTGATGAAAAAGAGTGAAAACATCATGGATACGATGAATAGGCTCCTTACAATTGTCACTAACATAAACAAGTTTGGAAGAATTCTCACCAATCATGAGGTAAATTAAAAAATCCTTATATCGTTTTCTCTTGAAAAGTTTGGTGTTAGGGTTTATAGTATCCAATAGTCAAATATGAAGATAGGGAAGGTGCCAACTGATGTTCCAATAGGCAAGCATCTAAATCATGAGTTAGCCTTAAAGAATGATGAAGAAATGAAGAAGATGAAAGGACAAGGAGCCAAAATAGAAAAATAAGAAAAAAGAACCTTGGCTCTCAAATCTTCATCCAAGGAAAAGGAAGTTGTAGTGGCCTCAAGTGAAGAGGAAAGTGATAAAGAAGAGGCAGAGCTAGCCATGCTCTTAAGAAGAACAAAAGAGCTGATTAGAAGAAGAAAAGAAAAAATAAGCTTCAATAAAGTAACTCCAAACCCTAAGGAAAGATTGGGTGATGTTACATGCTATGAATGTGGCAAATAAGGCCATGTCAAGTATGACTGCCCTAAATTGAAGAAGAAGAATGAGAAAGGGGATAAAGAGAAGAGGAAAACGTTTAAAATCACTTGGGATGATAGCTTAAGTGAAGAAGATAAATAGGAGGAAGTTGCTAACTTGTGGTTCACGACATAAAATGATTCATTAAATGAGGTAAGTTCTTCTCTCCATTCTTATGATGAATATAATGAGTTACATCTTATAGATGATGCACTTTTAAAAGCTCTCACTTTTGAAATGTGACAAATATAAGTTACAAATGAAATCTTATAAGAAGATATACTCCAAATTAGAGGATGAGTTTAAATCTTTGAATAGTCTTGTAAATGAATTGAGGACTTCAAATGAAGAATTAAAAAAATATGTTGAGAGTCGTTTCAAATCTTTTTCATCCCTAACCTCATTGAAAAAGGAAAATGACTCCTTAAAGGGTTAAGTTATTGAGCTTATAAATTTTATTTCTAAGTTTCACAAAGGAAAGGAAGCTTTGGATACACTTATTATATCACAAAGACCTGCTTTAGTTAGGCATAATTTAGGCTTCAATGGAGCCTCTTCATCTACATCTTCACTCACAACATTTATTAGAGACTCAAAACCTTAAACATCTAGCATTGAGGTAGTTCAAAAGAAAATAGCTAAAAACACAAAACCACCATTGCCTAAGGGTAAATGAAAGGTGCAATAAGGCTTAAATCCTATCCCTTAGAAGGCTAATCATGCATACGTTTATAATAAAAAGCATTCTTACCCAAACACACACAAAAAATTTACTTATACACTTATTCATTCATGCCCATGTTCACATTCACATCATTTTGGTATGAGAAAATCCCATACTCATACCAATGCCATGTACAGGAGGAAGATTCATAAGTTTAAAATCTAATGCTACTATTGCATGAGGTTTGGTCACATTAATATTCATTGTATCATTAAAAAGACTCACATCAAGTTAAAGGATCCTTCTAAGCTTAACCACTTAAGACCCAAGTATGCTTGGGTACCAAAACAAAAATGATTTATTTATATTATATAGGATTGTGTAGCAACAACAAATGAAGCAAATGATTAGCATGTGGATAGTGGATGCTCAAAGCACATGGCGGGCAACAAGAAGCTATTCATGGCCTTAAAAGAAAAGGAGGGTGGCAATGTCACATTTGAAATAATGCCAAGGGTAAGGTAATCAATATTAGCACCATTGGTAAGAATGGTTATTCTTTTATTAATGATATTTTACTTGTGGGTGGCTTATAATTAGTGTAAGTCAATTATGTGATAAAGGTAATAAAGTCACCTTTGACCTTAGAGAATGCCGAGTTACCACTTTGATGGTTAAAAAGGTAGTTTTCAAAGGTGAAAGGAAGGGCAATACCTACCTAATTATCTTATAAAATTTGGCTAACCAATCCTTTAAGTGTCTTATGTCTCTTAGCAATGAAGCTTGACTTTGGCATAGAAGGCTTGGACATACTAGCATGAAGCTATTACAAAACTTATCAAAAGGAAAGCTAGTGGAAGGTCTTCTTAAGTTAAAGTTCTATAGAGATAAGACATGTGGTCCATGCCAAATGGGAAAGCAACATCAATCTTCCTGCAAAGTAAAGAACATTGTAAGTACATCTAGACCTCTTCAACTCATTCATATGGACTTGATAGGACCTACTAGGAGTCCTAGTTTAGTTGGAAAATGTAACATTCCCATCCACATTTATTGGCATTATCACATGAATATATTCATTACATAAATGATTTGAAATCCCACACGAACATATGCATTGGATAAATGATCCTTTAGACACGTGAATTGGATAAGCACATGATGACACATGCACCACTGCATTTCGGACAATTGAACATATATGTAATGTTTGTATAGTTGTGTGGCAAATTGTCTTACATTGTGTACATGTTATAACATCCTAAATAATTATGTTATAGAGCTTATTTTAAAATAAAAGGAGCATCTAGGGATTAGGAGATAGATGGAGGTGCTTAAGGAGTGAAGAAGAGGGACTAAAAGAGGAAAGTGAACTTTCAACCAATAGGAATGCAACACGATAATTTTATCTTGTTACAATAGGTTTACAAGTGGAATTTTGACCCTTTAGGATCAGAATAGAGATGTTAGATGTGAGGTACAACAGAACAAAGAGAGAGCTAAGGAAGAAAGGAAGGAAGGAAGGAAGAAGAAGAAGAAGAATAAGAAGAAAAAGAAGAATAAAAAGGAGAGGGAGAAGAGTGAACTGCCTAATAAGGAATCCTAAGGTTTTATGGTTCTGGGAAAATAGGTAAGATAATTTATTGTCTTCTCACTTGAAATTAACCCATCATGACATGTTAATCATGCATGGTTAGTGAGAATTATGTAGTATTTGAGGTAAAACTCTTGGATGGAAGTTGAAATTTAAGAGAACAAGAGCTGGTTGCATTGGTTTTGTTATTAGAGCATAATTTTGTACCCATGAGTTCATAACACTAGAAGAGGAATTAGGGAAAGTGAAAAATATGAAAGTTGTAGCTTCATGAACTCATATAAATGCATATGAAATAGTTTCTCTTAATTTTGTGTGTGAGAGGAGATATGGCTCCTTCATTAAGGCTGGTTTACAACCAATCAAAATCACCTTAGTCTTTATGTTTTCATCTATTTTGATGACTTTATGTGCTGATTTAGACAAAGTGTAAAACATATAATTTGTAGGGTTATATCCCCTCTAAATATATGTAAAGCATTTTTTATCGATTTGTTGTGTGGAAAGAGATATGGCTTATTGATTGTGACTAACCCTATACCCGAATGAAACTTCACTTGTCTTTTAATTTTGTCTTCTAAGAATTTGATGTTCCTAGATTGTGAATTTGGTTATGTGGCAAACTTGAAAGTTGTATATTTATGTATTATGTACAAGCCTACAAAATATTTTTGACAAATATAGCATGGTTGTTGAGATATTACCCCTTCATCATGACTGATTGTCACTATGTCCAAAACTTGCTCACCTTGAGATTGGTCATTTGTTTTGGTGACTTTATCGACTAAATTAGACAATGTGTAAAACATGGAAAATGTTCCTTTATGTGTTTTTTAACTTTTGGTAACTCATTTTTGTAATTTTATTAGTATAATTTGAGATATACTCAATATTGTAGGACCTACTCAAAATGAGATGACATTGAAACATGGAAAAATTCATAAATTCACCACATTTTCTATATGTCTTATACTAATCTAAAGTGTTCAATTATTGTATCATTTTGTGTCTAGTTTATTTTAAAAAAAGAATGAAGTCATTTAGATAAGTATACCTAGATTTATTGCTATGAGAGTGTGGCAAGCTCAAGCTGCCATATAAGGAAAATATGCATAAACATTAGGTCCACTTGCATGGATCATGCCATAGTTTCATAGTAAGCATTCATAATCATTTTGACATACTTATAACCATGTATGTATCAAATTTTAGGATCTCAACACTTTGAGGAAGCCCTAGGGAGAGAACCAAACCTACCATAAGGGTTGGTCACATCAAAAGGTGAGTAAAAACTATAATTATATTCTAATGTGTATGTGCGATAATATTATGATATCATTATGTTATATTACATGTATATGTGATTGAATTGTTATATTTTACATGTTAATACAAGTCAAGTGAGAATTATATGCTCTTAATGATTACTTGGTATACCATTATTATGAACACTTGCATATGGAACTAAAAGGATGTTGTGACTGGCATGTCAAACATTTACAAATCATGTGGGAGATGGACCAATATGTCCTATTGGAGGATGTTATTGTTCAAATAATTCAATTGCTATATGCTGGCTAGTAAAATCAAATGTCACTTGAATCACATGAATTCTCAAGAGCAATGTTTGCCTTGAAAGGTCACAATAAAAATCAGACTATTGCATTTGCACTTGCATAGTCAATTGTTATACTTATAATGTATTCCGATGATATTTGATTATCAATTGTGCCATAAGAATCTGATTATTATTTTTATTCATTGAGCCATGACTCACCAAATAGCAATTATATCTTTTTCAGATACTGAAGCATAGGGTTTGGATACCTTGGTGCATAAAGTTTTTCTTAGAGACTCATGGACCACAGGTCGTCGGCTGAATTCTAACTCTCTCTCTCCTTGTGTCACGTACATACATCTAGATAGGAACTAGTTTATAGTCACTAGCCTTGAACATTAGTTAACATATGTGTACATTAAATACATGTTAGATTGTGTATATATGATGAATAACACTTTTATTCATCTGTATTTTTGGACATAGATGCCATGATTTGTAAATGAACATGGTCATTAAATTTTTTGGTATCAAAGCAGGGATAAGTTTCATATGGACATACAAATGAACATGACATGACGTTTGCACTATTATGCATTATCATATGAGAAGTCTTATATGTCTTTAGGGCTTTAGCAAAGGGTAGTCATGGTAGTACCCATAGCTCACCAAGGAGAGAGGAGTCAGCTGATTTGCATTCCATAAAAGCATCATGCCAACCATTAAGAGATCAACCTGCTGATATAGTTATATTTCCTACACATTCTCATGCATAACATATATGTCATGGTCAATCATAACATATAATTGGTGAATTAACAGTGCAAGGCTCAGAAATTCAAAGAGTGAGAAGGTATGACAAATTAAGAAAACAAAGTGCAGTTGACTTCGATTGTACCATAGATCCATCAGTGGTATAGACATGGCTAAAAATAACACAAAGAGTTTTGAATTTGATGAAATGCACACCAGAAGAAAAGTTTGATTATATAGTGTCGCTATTACAAGGGGATGCATATGATTAGTGGGAAACCATTCTAGGGAGTGATACCTAGCCTCTAGTGCTTACATGGGATGATTTTTGTCATGAGTTCAATAATGATTTTATGCCAAAATATATAAAAATGATAAAAGAGGGGAATTTTTGAACTTAAACCAGGGGTAGATGACAATAGTTGAGTATGAGGTAAATTTTAATTAATTATCTCATTATCCATCATTTATAGTGGTCACTAACAAAGATAATTGTTGAAAGTTCGAAGAGGGATTAAGATATGAGAACAAAAGTAAGATCACAATTGCAGATCTTAAAAGTTATACCAAGTTAAAGGTTTTGCAATCAGAGTGGAATGATTAGAAAAAGAAAGGATAAAACAATGACTAAAAAGAGGGTTTATTGAGTTTGTGATAGAAAGAAAGGAAACATGGAGATTATATGACATCACAATCTAGTGCTAGGAGTGGTTACTCTAACTATAGAGGTAGAAGATTTAGAGTTTCATCACTTACAGGAAGAGGTCAAGGCCAAGTTATACAATAATGACTCTCATATGTGCATTGTGGCATGCAACATATAGGCGAATGTAGAAAATTGATTAATAGGTGTTACTTTTATGGGTCTCTTAATCATATGCAGAGATTGTCTTAAAAGATCTAGATTGTTAAAAGGAGGCAGATGTAGAGGCAGAGCTACATCAGAGTCTACAGTTGAAGTTTCGAAGGCAAGTGGAGTTGGAGTATCATTTGGCAGGGGTAAAGGCACAGGTAGAACAACTACAATTGGCCAGGGTATGAACATATCAGAAGGTTAGAGTTTTAGACCCTCGACATATAGGCTAGAGTATTTGCCATGATTAGGCAAGAAGCTATTGTTGTTCCAAAAGTAATCACTGGTAGACTTTTTCTCCATGAATTTGAAGTTGATGCATTAATTGATCCTGGCTCCACACATTCATTCATTTCATTGAACATGGCATCACAATTGCGTAGTAAACATCAACATTTAGGTTTTAATCTATGTGTTTATACTCCTTTAAGAGATGTGATGGTTGTGGATAAGGTATGTTGTGATTATATGATACAAAGTAATGACGTTGAGTTAAATGATGATCTAATACTGTTGCCACTACGTGAATTTGATGTGATACATGGTATAGACTGGTTGTCTAAATATCATGCAATAATGAATTATTTTAACTAAGGAAGTTGTTCTGAAATCTCCAAATGATACAAAAGTTGTGTTTCAAGGGAAAAGGGTAATTATACCAGCGTGCCTTGTTTCTGCTATCAAGTTTTTTCGCATGACTAAAAGTGGTTGTGATGCTTATTTAGCACATGCGATAGACACAAGGTTAACAAATGAATTACCTAAAAATATTTTCATGTGTTCCCAACTAATTTGCCTAGTTTTCCACCTGATTGGGAGATAGAATTCATAATTGAGTTAGTCCCAAGAACTGCACCGATATCCATTGCACCTTACAGGATGGCTCTAACTGAGTTAAGAGAATTAGTGACCCAATTGTAGGAACTACTTGGAAAGGGATTCATCAGACCGAGTGTGCCACCTTAGGGTGCTCTAGTATTATTTGTTAAAAAGAAAGATGGAATAATGAGGTTATGTATTGATTACAGGCAGTTAAATCGGGTTACTGTGAATAATAAGTATCCTTTACCAAGAATAAATGATTTGTTCGATCAGTTATAAAAAGCACGAGTGTTTTCTAAATTGACCTCAAATCATGATATTATCAGCTCAAAATTTTCAACCCATATATAACAAAGACAACTTTTCGAACCAGGTATGGGCATTATGAATTTTTGGTGATACCATTTGGTTTGACTAATGCACCAACTGCGTTTATGGCTCTTATGAATAAAGTGTTTCAACCTTGCTTAGACAAATTTGTAATTGTGTTCATTAGAGACATACTGGTGCATCACAAATTTTGATAGAAAAATAACTATTTGCTAAATTGAGCAATAATGAGTTATTGATTGACCATGTGGTATTTTTAGGACATATAGTTTCTAAAAAGGGTATAGAGGTGGATCCAAACAAAATAGAAGCAATAGTAAAATGGGAAACCCCGAAGAATGTTGCAAAAGTTTGCATTTTCATAGGACTAGCTGGGTATTATTATCGATTTGTTGAGAGATTTTCACTTACAACTGCTCATTTGACTAAGTTACTTTGGAAAAATGTACCATTTTAGTGGTCTAAAGCATGTCATGAGAGTTTTGATGAATTAAAAGATAGATTGACATCAGCTCTAGTGTTAGCCATTCCTACTAGTGATGAAGGATTTGTAGTATATAGTGATGCCTCTCATCAAGGTTTGGGATGTGTTCTAATGTAGCATGGTAAGGTAATTGCATATGAATATATACAATTGAAATCTTATGAATTATTTTACCCAGTACATGACCTAGAACTTACTGTCATTGTGTTTGCTTTGAAAATATGGAGACACTGCTTGTATGAAGAAACTCTCTAAGTATTTACAGATCACAAGAGCTTGAAGTATTTGATGAGCCAAAAAGAATTAAATATAAGACAGAGGCAATGGTTAGAATTGCTAAAGGATTATGATTGCACCATTAAATATCACCCAGGGAAGGTAAATATGGTTATTGATGCTTTGAATGGGAAATCAATAAGTTGTGCAAGTCATTTATAGGTATTTCCATTCTCTTATTTAGTTCAATTACGAGATATGACTATGAAACTCAACATATTACTACTTTTCAAGTGAGACCAATGTTGCAAGATCGAATTAAGGAAGCATAGGGCAAGGATCCAAAAAGTTACATAGAATGCTTGAAATCGTAAAACATGGGAGACATGGAGATTTTGATATTTGAAATGTTGTCTTGATGTTGGGTTCTCATATTTATATGCCTAATGTCAATAACTTGTGAAGAAAAACCCTAGAAGAATAGCATAATGCTCTATATGTCATACATCCAGAAATTACAAAGATGTATGATACCTTATGATCTCATTGTTGGTGGCCTATGATGAAGAAAGATGTAACAACCTATGTTTCAACATGTTCGACTTGTCAATAGATCAAAATGGAACATCAAGCACCAGCTAGAAAATTGAAACCATTAATGATTCCAGTATGAAAATGGAAAAGAATAATCATGGACTTTATATATGGGTTACCAAGGATTTTAAAGAAGAATTATGCTATATGGGTGATAATTGATAGACTAACTAAGTCAGCTCACTTTTTGCCTATTCGATTGGGCAGTTCTCTTAAGCACTTAGCCAAAAAATATATGGATGAAATTGTCAAATTACATGGTGTTCCAGTGTCCATTGTATTAGATAGAAACCCACGATTTACATCTCGATTTTGGGTCAATTTGCAATAGGCTTTGGGTACCAAGTTGAGTTTTAGTACCACTTTTCATCCTCAGATAGATGGGCAATTAGAAAGGACAATTCAAGCACTTGGAGACATGCTTTAAGCTTGTGTGATAGAGTTCAAAGGTGCATGGGATGAATATATTACCTTGACTAAATTTGCTTATAATAATCATTATCATTGCAGTATACAGGTGGCATAATATGAAAAACTATACGGAAGAAAATGTTGAAGTCTTATCTACTATAGGAGCAAACATATAGACATTAGGCATCATTTTCTTAGACATCATGCCCAAAATAGTGATGTAGTGTTAGAATTTATGGACACTAATCATAAACTTATAGACATTTTCATATAACCTCTCATTGAAGAAAAGATGAAATTCATTAAGAAATAATTAGGAATGCTTAATGGAAGCTCCCTGAAGTGAAAATTAGATCTTCTAGAATACTCTTTGTGTGACACATTATTCTTTATTGATTAATTGTTATATGTGATGTATGTATTGTTTATCTCTTTGAATGTCTTAATTTTGTATGCAATTGTGTCTCTTTATGCCAATTTAAATGAATTAAGTATCAATACATTGAGTGGATCACAAGTTAGAGAGTTAAATCTTATTTCTCATAGTTATTTTTTCTACCTTGTAATTTTCGGTCACTACTCCTTGATTCATGATCGCGATTTATAAGTAGTTGTCAATTCGTATGTCAAGCATCAATTTGTAGTCACTACTTTTATTCCCCATTGTGAATTTATTCAAATTTCTAATGTTTTGACTATTAACCGTGCAAGCTCATAAGGATTTTTGTCCATTAATCAGATATTTCACAATTAGCAATCGTGACTTTTTGGTCACGATCGTGAAGTAACTGCAACACATTTAATTGATTTGACTGCCAACCATTTGCAACCCTTCATAAAATAAATTTTTAACTATTTTTTTTACCATTTCTACGCTCTTTCTTAACCTATTTAAACTCTTGAAATAATATTTTAACTCATATTTACTAAAACACTTCATCCATCTTCATTCTTATTCTTAAATTATTCTTCAAACACTCTTCCATCTATAGTAGCCCCCAATAAAGGTAGTAGCTCAGCCATATGGTCCTCCTGATCTATACATGATGAAAAGGATCGCTAAAGAGGAGAAGGATCGAAACAAGGCAAACTCCTCCAAGATAATCCAACTAAACAAAATCCCTCCCATATTTCTCCTTAAGTCACTTAGGATCAAGGATAAGATCCATGCCTATCTATCAAATTTGGGGTGGAAGGAGTTCATTTTTTGTGATGAGCTCAGATATGAGGAGAAAGTGTGAGAGTCTATGTGCATCATGACTTTAAGTTTGAGAGAGGAATCACATGCATGACAATATGGGTTAGTATTCTGAGCATTTGGGGATCCTTTTTACATTACCATTGAGCAACTTTCAAATCTTTTCAACCTTCAAGTCAGGGATGACATTTTCTTCATCATCTCTACCCTTTACATTATTTATTCCAAGTTTTAATTTGAAATTTCTATCGAGGTCAAACATGATGCCAAGGCCTCCTTATCTAAATTCATCAAAACCCTACTTAATTGGGTACTTCACCATATCATCACCTTCTTCATCAATGCAAGAGGTGATGGTAACGAGAAAGTATCACAAATGGATTTAACCTTTCTCTTTTGTTTGACCAATAACAAACCAATCCAAATCGATCGTTATCATGTGGATCAATTGATCCTTATGAGTACAAAACATGAGCTAATTTATTTTTCTCTCACATTTTTCTACCATCTATCCTTATGTCGGTGCTCTTAATGAGGAAAATGAAAAATTCATCACTAAGAAGTTTCTACCATCACATAACTTTTTAAACCTATATTACTTTATTAACACTAAGGGAATTCACCCTAATTATACACTTATACCTTGGGTACTTTTAGGGTAAAGAAGTTAGAGTCTTCCCAAGCCTCCAAAAGGAATAAGCTCGTTATCAAATAAGGGGCTCAATCTATTCAACCTCCCCAACCTAAACCTAAAGCCAAAATCTCTCTTGCCTCCATCAACAAGAAGGTTGACAAGATGATGAGGATGATAAAGAGAAGATTTCTCCTACTCTCCCACCTCTTTAATTATTTGGCAAATCTTCAGGAGAAAGTTGATGTTACCCTTTGCCACCTCCTAGACTTTGAGGATTAGGAAGACACATGTGAAGAAGAGGATGGTGAAGAGGTTGAGAAGGATCATAAAGCTCAAGGAGATAGAGCATATGAAGTAATGGATGATTCCTGACACAATGTTGTTCTTAGATTTCTAGATTTTTTTTTTCCTTTATTTATTTGTCTTTGTAAAAATTGTGATCCCATAGTTTCTAAATATATAAAAGCATTTGTCTTTGTAACATTCTTCAATTTTGGGATAAAAAGAGGTGAAGTGTGGTTTACGATGCAAGATTTACAATGATAAGCCATGAACGTGGCTTGCCAATCCAAGGTTGACGAATTTAAGAAAAGAATGAGCTCATTTTTAGCCTAATTTTCATAGAAGATCCCACCTTATTTTGGAGATTTGACTTAGGAGATTTACCTTAGATTTATATATTATTTTGGGAATTTTTAAAACACTATTTAGGAAGTCAATTCTTAAATTTTTTTAAGAGATTTTTGGAAGAACTTTGAGAGATTTTTGACCAAGATATTTTGTTTTATAAATACAAGTCTTTTCTCTTATATGAAGGGAAAGAAATGTGAATAAGGGGGAAAAGGAGGAGTGCAACCAATCTCAATTGGAGACAGTCACTTCTTTTATTGCTAACCTATGAGTTCTTGTTTTCTTCTTTCTAGTTTGATTTATTTTATCATGAGCTAAATGTTTGTATCTAAGGCTATGGAAAGCCTTCTCACAATAATGGATTGATTGTTATTTTATTTAATTAAGATACATTTATTTTCATACTCTCTATGAATTATTAACCTTAAAGCTATTGAGAACTTGATCACCTCTTAATTGATGTGGTTTATGTAAATGAATTAAGAAAGGATTTTTCATAATAATTCATGGTACATAGGAATATATATATATATATATATATATATATATATATATATATATATATATATATATATATATTATTCATTTAATTTTACAGGTTATTAACACAGATTAATGTGACATATATCTACAGAACTCTATAGAG
>CATIWR010096398.1:0-46651 GCA_949677035.1 Omphalea diandra | reverse complement strand
TCATCAACTTCTTTATTTCTTCTAGAGGGAATGATTCAATTCTGCAAAATCAATACTTATTTGAAACATTAGTGATGATCAATCTACTTTGTCAAGATCAAAAGAGTTTTAAACCTAGGATTAATTATCCTAGTCCAACACATCTTATTGACCAAACCACCATCGACTACTAGGATTCGTTTAACCAAAAAGTTTTTAATTTATCCTTATACTACTAGGGCATCTTATATGGGGTGCTAAGTTTTCTGCCATCATATGCTGCAGAAAAAGTGATGGGCTAGGTCTTAATACCAATCTTGTGTTACTCCTTTAAGGGTAGTAGGAAAGATTTTATAGAGGAGGGCATCCGATCAGTTATAGAGTTCCAACCTAGACCAAAACTTGTAAAGGTGGCTTTGAGGATCAGTTATTCCATTGTAGTTATTAAGCGAGGGTAGCTTGACTTTGTGGGGTACTAGTTCAACCCTAACCTCTGCAGCTAAAGGATTATGATCATAAGAGTGGTCATCAAGGGCAAAGTGTTCCTTGCTCCTTGATCATTTGACTGCCTTCATGACTTTCTTTTCAAGGGTCTTTTCATCCCAATATGTGTTTTCTACAGAGTTAGCTTAGCTTTCTTTTGGCTTATATGACGATTCACCCATGTCATTGCATATTTCTAAATGCCTAGTCTTTCCATCTTCACGAGATGGATTTTTTATTTATTCTTGCCGAGTTGGTAGTGATGGCAAATGTGGCAGCTTGACAGCAATAGTTTACAAAATAGCCACAAGCTCTTTTCATGTTAGGGCTTACTCAATTCTTTTCAAAGTTGTCATAAAATCTACATAAGCAGCGACGAACTGGACGACCATTTAGTCCGGGCTAAGATTAGAGGTTAGAATTTAGGTTACAACAAAGGAATCATGATTTAGAGTACTAAAAAAACTGGATGCTAAGTTCCCCAGTGTTGGTGGGGGATCTAAGGCTGGGAGGCTTGCTGGGGTGTGTTGTCTAAAATATTGGACTGAAGGTAGGTTTATGGAGTTTTCAAATCATTAGGAGAGGCCATGTCTAAAGTTTTAAAAGGTTTTCTATAATAATTCCATGCTTACCATACCAATGATGTTGTGAGGCTTACCACAGTAGTTAGTTCGAATGATTCGGGTTAAGTAAAGGGGTTTGGCTTGGGTAATTTTGGACTGGGCTTTTACAACATAACAAAGGTGAGAAGGCATCCAATTTGTTTATTGAAAACTCACTCTAATGCTTAAGTCAATAATTTGCTTGAGAGAGAGAGAAAGAGAGTAAGGGAATGTCATATCTGAGAGATACCTGGTTATGCCTTTATATAACGACTAAGGATTCTTATTTTCCTCATTGGATTGGGACTTGAACTCTTCCTATTTAGTGATTGTTTCTTGATAAAGTTTATCTTCAGTGATAAGAGATAAATTCTTGATAAAAGATAACATTCCTATTCAAGATGAGCTACAAACTAATTGTAGCTGAGTGGGTTGAGTTGCACTAGTCCATAGTCTTGTGAAGTTAAAACGGGCCAAAATACATGGCCTATTATGGGGATTAGAGACTAAACTAGGCTTTAAGTATGATTGGGTAGCATCACTAAGCATTTTATAATTTTAATAAGAGAAAAGTTATCCATCTTAATGTTTATTTTCTCTAAAGATTGCCTAAAGAAGATCATTCAACTAAGACTATGCTTAAACTACCTAGTATATATAATAAACTCAATAAGTTGTAAGCTTGAGATTAAAATAAAATTACAGAAGGTTTAGAAGAAGGATTACTTGATATCTCTTTCAAGTTCACTTGTTTTTCCAATACTTAAACTAGCTAATATTCACAGATTAATATTTTAGAGAAACCTCAAGGTTGTTAAGACACTGCCTTAATCTTAAGAATGAATGTTGTATTTTGAATTTCAAAACCAGAAGAAGTTCATACCTTGTATACTTGAGGATTTATGCTTATAGGTTATTGCCTTATTTTGTATAAGGGTACTATTGACTCCTCAAAATACTTTTAAAGATGGAGACAAAGTACACTTATAGACAATTTTTTGAATAGAAGGTTTTGGAGCAATTAAATATACTCAATCAAAATATGAACATGATGAATGTTAAGACTATAACATTATAAAATAGACTGAAGCGTCTAAATAATCTCGTATTGGATAATTTTAAGACTTTAGATTGGATAACATACCATTTGGATATCCATCTTGGCTCTCCTCCATAAGATAAATTTCAAACAAAAGAGACTACCACTAAGGAGAAAGGAAAAGGGAAGATAAACTTGAGGAACACCAAACAAGCAAGGGTATAACAAAAAATAATTGGGTGGATCAATATATCAAGAGGGATGTTAAAAATCTTGTGTTTCATAGCTTTAACAACCTCAATCCATTTGGAGTTGCACTTAACCTTGAGAAAATGCCAACATCTAAACCAATAACCTGATGTTTTCTTTTTCAAAATATTTTCTTTTCTTTTTTTCTCAATATTATATTTAATGCTTAAATGGTGGTTGGATTACATGTGTTTATAAGTTTTTTCTTGTAATCAAATGCATATTCTTTTAATGAGTTCAAATTTTTCTATTAATTCTATTATGTTTATTAAATTCATCACTTATGTTACTATGTTTATGATAAAGAATCCACTAGGAGACTAGCCCTAGGAACTCTTTATATGAATTGCTACTTTGCCTAAGAAAGTTTAGAAAATAAGTTGTTGATCAAAAGATTAAATCCTTAAGGAAACTAAGTCCTTAAAACCCTACTCTTAAAGATGCCAAAAAGGTTGATCCCACCTTTGATAAGTCTAATTTTGTATTCTACTAAGAACATAAAAAAGCAAAGCATAAACTTGCCAAAACACAATAATATTGATTAAATATTAATTAATCAATAATCAAGTCTATGGCTTATATAAAGCCTTATAACGAGAGTTTTCCTACATGTAAAAGGTTTTAAATTCCTAAACAAAGTCATATCTAAGAAAAAAAATATTCTAAACAAGATACCTACTAAAAAGGAAGTAAGAAAACTAAAAAATGGCTAACAAAAATAAGAATCTTGAATTGTCGTTTGAGACAAACAGCTGTGTGCATAGTCATATGAGTGCGCGATCCTATTGATGGTTACTCGCCTTTGATAAACAGTTGTGCACTAACTTTTTGTCTAAAATTTTGTTACTCATCATTAATGCATGGTTGTGCGTACCTCTATATGCCAACTTTTTACCTTGATTTGTCTCTTCGAAGTATGGTTGTGCGTAAGGCTATGCTTCCTAGTTGCATGGCTATGCGCATGGCCATGCTTTAAGTTTTTGCCACCAAATTAGATTCCTTTAGCATGTAGCTTTCTTCTTAAGGTTCCTCCTATGCAATTAAGTAACAAAGGACTTGATTTTGACTTCAAGAATATCCTCTATTTTGCTTTTGCAATTCCATGATCAACCCTTACAAAGCTTCTTTCAATTTTTTTTTTTTTTAGTTTTTGCTCTTGTCATTGAACCACCAATTCCTTATAATAGATTTTAGGAAAGTTTGCTAGCA
Source organism: Omphalea diandra (assembly GCA_949677035.1). Taxonomy (NCBI): domain Eukaryota; kingdom Viridiplantae; phylum Streptophyta; class Magnoliopsida; order Malpighiales; family Euphorbiaceae; genus Omphalea; species Omphalea diandra. The sequence continues at coordinate 43,090 of CATIWR010096398.1, read as the reverse complement.
CCTTGATCTCCAGCATTCCCTTCCTCTTTGAAAGGATTCATCCTTAAATCACCTACATCAAATAAAGATAAATAAAAATGCCTTTTCTTCTTCTTTTTTTAATTCACTTTCTCTTTTTTTTTTTTTTGAAATAAAAGATCAAACCAATACTTTTGAGTTCAAATGATGCGAACTCTAATAATAACAATTTAAATCCCAATAATTATGGAGACTTGCAAACTTCAAATATGTATATTGAAACCCAACACTAATAATTTGAAATCAATGACGTTCAATTTGATTGAAATGCTATCATAGGAAAAGAAACAAAAGAAACACAAAGAAGTAGATAAATGAAAAATAAAAATAAAAAAAGAAGATTAAAATAAATGGAAACAAAAAGGATAAGAAACAAAGAAAACAAATGATAACAAAGGATACGTAACCTATTTCTAAAAACTATGCTCTGACACAAACTGATAAAGAACCTGCTAAGAGATCCACCTAGGAACTCTTTATATGAATTGCTACTTTGCCTAAGAAAGTTTAGAAAACAAGTTGTCAATCAAAAGATTAGAACCTTAAGGAAACTAAGTACTTAAAACCCTAATCTTGAAGATGCCATAAAGGTTTATCACTCCTTTCATAAGTCTAATTTTGTATTTTACCAAGAATATAAGAAAGCAAAGCATAAACTTGCCAAAACTTAATAATATTGATTAAAGATTAATTAATGTCATAATACAAGGCTATGACTTATATAAAGCCTTACAAAGAGAGTTTTCTTACATGGAAAAGGTTTTAAATTCCTAAACAAAAATCATATCTAAGTAGGAAATATATTCTAAATAAACACCTACTAAAAAGGAAGTAAGAAAACTAAAAAATGACTAACAAAAATAAGAATCTTGAATTGCCACTCGAGATGCATGATCATGTGCATAGTCGTGTGAGTGTGTGATCCTACTATTGATTACTCACCTTCAAGGCACGACTGTGCTCTAACTTTCTACCCAAAAATTGTTATAATTTTGATGGTTTTCTCATTATATAGGTGGTGGAGATGGTGGACTGTTTATTAGCATTTGGAATTTAGAAACTTTGTATAAGATTTATAATATAATAAAATTCTAATAATGACACTGCTTAAACATGTATTTTACCTCTCTAGCATTTTTAACATGATGGGCTTATAAAACAAAATTATATAATCAATGGGAACTCATATACTTTTGTTTCACTTAGATTGGTAATCATCATGTGGACTATATTATGCAATGTTTTGGGTAAAGAGTTTCCTTTTAATCATGGGATTTCTTTGATTTGGCAGTTTGATTATTTTTATCTTTTTTTTGTTTCTTTGAGTTTGTTCTGTAAATGAAGTTCTATTGTAGCTTTCTATGCTATTGGTTCTAATCTCATTCTAATAATATTATCATTATTAGAATTTTATTGTATTATATCTCTAATTTTATTTTATTTTTAAGATAAAAATTTACTTTTAAATAATGTTTCAAATTTTTACAGATTTATGTTTTCAAATACAAATTTTACAATCCAACAATGTAAAGAAAGTCCAATGAAATTGAATTTAATAAAAAGTCCACTAATATTGAGTTTTAAGAAATCCAAATTGAAAAATCGAATAGAACCAAACCAAATATTTCAGTTTGGTTTGGTTCAACATTATATATCATTTAGTTTGATTTAAAAAATATGTAATTTAGTTTAAATTGGTTTGATTTGGTTCGGTTTAGTTTGAAACAAATGCCCACCCCTAGCAATACATAAGAAATTCAATTTGTAAAAGTCTTAATAATACTTGGAGCTCTCTAGTGGCATGCTCGAGGAAAGGATGTAAGTCAAGTATAGCTAAACCTTGATATCTCTTTTTTACATTATGATTTTCTTCTTACCAATTCTTAAGTTTAATTTAATTGTCATAGTTGTATTCACCTTTTCCCTTCCTCCCTCGTTTCTTTCCTTTAAGGCTTCTTAGGAAAATAAGTTACATTCTGGTTTTTAAAATAAAAATAGCTACTTCGAGTATTAATCAAAGAAAATTTTGAAAGAAACAATTGCATATCCATAGTAATCTAATAATTAAAAAGATTAAGAATCTAGAAATCCTTACAAGCACAAGATTATAACTTCTAGCAAAAGAACTTCAAATTACCTCCAATCTTCAAGAGTTATTATTTCTCCTTGTTTGGTATCCTTTTGATACTTAAAAGTATTATCTTAGGTCATTATTCATGAAAAAAAAAAAAGGTAAAAAAATTGCATATACATGAGTTGGGAACCTTTCTATGTCAAATTAGGTAAATTTAGAAAGTTGAAGTCACACACAACATGACCTTAAAAGTAAGTTGTATGAATTTTCTAGATCCACTTGCTTTAGTTCTATAGGTTGAAATTATATCGCATTAAAGGCAAATCATGCAATGTCCCAGTCTTTATCTTTCTTTAATGGAATCTTAAAAAATTGCTCATGACTTTTAATTCAACCTTCGTAAGCCTTTTAAATGCTTTGAAATCAAACTCTTTTCTTTCTTCCTAATACAAATTGCAATAATACTTACATGAGTCCAAAAATAAAGATAAAAATATTAAAAGTTATATTTTGTTGTTTAAAGATAAAATATTATGCACAAAATACATACATCAACTAGTAAGAGCTTTTCTATTAAAATAGGTTAGATCAAAACTCTAATGAGAAAGAAATGAGGAAAAAAAATTATGAATGTTAATTCAATCTTGAGTTCTCAACTTAAATCTAGATATAGGGTACGATTATTAAAGATTTAGAGTAGAAATATCATCGTAATGATGTTTTTTAATAATGTTAATAAAGAAGATTTTTAAGTAGGTGATGGCTTAACAGTGAATCAATGATTATAGGAAGTTCAACAAATGTGATCAGTTAACAAAGTAATTGCAAGCCATATATAGTATATTATTGTCACCTATAGAAATCATAAATCAAACTTCTAGTGTGAATAAAAAAGGAGAAAACTTGGGTATCGTCATTTTCTAACAATATGTGCATAATAATGGTTATACTAGAATATGTCCCTCAAATGGTTGGTAATGGTCATCAAGTAGTTTATTTTCACTTTGATGAGTTGCATAGTGAAGTCCAACACTAGATGAATGCTCTAGTGGGTACTTTGGTTTTTATATAGCCTAAATTTCACAAGCTTTAGAATTTTGTTAAGAATCAAATTGCTAATAATTTTTTTCTTATTGAAAGCTTTTGATTTTTGAAGGATTAAAGTCCAAGAATGAAGTTAGATGAAAGATTTACAAATTATTCAAATTAATATAAAATATCCTAAATTTAGATTTAGACTTTTGGCATCCAAAAAGCATGCACAAAATTGCAAATTTTTGTGGAAAACCATCATACATAAATCAATGCACTAAGTTTTTGTTGAAATGGATATAAAAGGATACATAAATCAATGCACTAAGTTTTTGTTGAAATGGATATAAAAGGACTTTTTCAAAATAGTAACTCTAGAATATGAGCATGATGCCTAATTGATTTTGTTAGAATATAGAGAATGAGACTGAAAGGTAAGTTGTTATCATATTTCATTATCAAAAGTTACTATTTATAACAAAGATAATACATTCAAAGGTATGGGTGCTCCATACCTTAATACCAACTACACCTAATGCTTATATTTCTAAAACAAAATATCTTTGATTTTAAGGATTATCTTTCATTTTTATCTACTAAATTTAAGATCATTAATACAATGAAAATTCAATAAAATACATCATATATTAACTTTAAAATTTGCCTAAAGTGCCTAAGGCAAAGTGTCATTTTCACAACACTCCTCTTTGAGACTTTGTCTTGAAACTCCCAACTTTATCCCTTGAACTTCAAACCCTCTATTGATTAGTTGTTAAATTGAATTTTAGCTATTGAACACCTTTTTTTCCTTTGGTTTTGGAATACTTCTTGCCCTATTTTGCTATCATTCTTTTGTCATAGCAAATCTTTTCTTAGCCTTTGTGAGCGAGGGGTTCGTTCCATGCTTGATGAATAAATACCGTGAAACAATATAATGGACTACCTCATTAAATGAAGATCTTGTGACTATACCATTATGTACGTGCATCGAGGGCTTGGAGGTATGCGAGACAAGATATTGATTAAACCTGAAGAAAATCAAAGTCGCCAGCCAATGTGACTAGGAGTAACCATGTAACAACTAGAATCTTATGTAGAATACTCAACTTGTCATTCCTTCAAAGTCGGGTTTGGAAGTTAGGTATGACCTGAGAAAAGTGTTAGGCACCTCAGGCCGCTGGACATTAATCACCTCCACCAATTGTCTGTGAATTTATAAATTTTCTATATTAATTATTCATTATTTTTGTTACCAATTTCACGAACGCAATTAATGCATGTATCACAAGACAAATAATAAATATAATGCAAATACGTATGCAGTAGTAGTAAAATAATTAATTAATTTTACAGTCTAATTAGGGATGGGGAATTTATAAATACATCCAAAAATAAAAATAAAAATAAAAATGAATAGAGTAGAATAAGAGTATCCTATAACACAAGGGTTAACCTCCACATGTCATAATTACATAAAAGCAAAAAATAAAAATAGCAATAATAAGAATAACAATAATATTTATTAAAATAAAGAATATTTAACTAACTTGTTAACAGAACAATTAATAACAACATGAAAATGACCTCAATATATTTTATGTTAAAAAAGGTAACAAACATTTAATTAATTCATGAAAAATAATATTAAAAAATACTAACATGAAACTAAAGATAATATCTCAAAATAACAAAAAAAAAAAGATTAACTATCACATATTAAAAAAATGCAATGTCAAATAACTAAAATATTAAAAATAGAAAAATATTTAGCTAGTTTGCAAAAAAATATTTAACTACAACATATTAAAAATGCCACATCGAAAATACAATAATTTATTAGAAATAATTAAAATATTTAATTAGTTCACAACAAAATATCTAACATTAATATATTAAATTAACTATCACACAAACAAACCATAATTTCTTAAAATGAGAACAAAAGAAAATAATATTATGCAAAAACTGATTGAAAATAAATAAAAAGGTTCTTAGATGCCATGCTTTTTTCACGAATATGTATTTTTTGGAATCCAAAAGAAATAAAATATTCTAACTTGAGAATAAGTAAATGATAGATCTAAATAATATTTAGACTTGAATTAATGTGGAATATTTCTCCATATTTTTTATTTTTGTCTCTCCTTTTTTCAGTTTATTTACCCCTCTCTCTTTTTTTCTTCTATAGGTTCTAAATGTCGAATGAAGGAACTCTCACTTTGCTAGCCGTAAAATGCCCCCATGCATTCTTCAAAACATTTCCTATTTATAGGAAATGGAGAGGGATCTTTCCCTCTCACACGTGGCCTAGTGGCCACATGTTTTTTTACTCTTTTATTTTATTTTATTTTATTATTTTTCATTTTTTTCATTGGTTTAATTTCTTTTTTTTATTTTTTCATATTTTTTCCTTTTTTCATTTCTTATTATTTTTTTCTTTTTCATTTTCTTTTTTTTTTAAAAAAATAGGTTTGAATACATACTCGGGCCCCCACAAATTTTTCAAGGAAAATTTAAAAAGGAAGAAATAAAAATTCTACCCATTTCTTATACTTGTGTTATCATACTCATTTCATGTTCCCAATTTTGGTTGATTATCGTCATCAGATTAAAATTTCTCGAGGCGCAAAATGTACAGTTTGCCTCTTACTTTGATGCAGCCTGAATGAATGCAATATGAGTGAAGAATGCAACAAAGCATAAAAGCAATCATTATACAAATTTTCCTCGAATGTCTCTAATTTGTCCTAGCAATCTCCTCAAGGCACATATCAGGACTTCTGTTAAGGTCACTTTGCAACAAAATGAAATGTGTGGATTTCATCTTTCTTGTAGCTATCAAAATTTTTACTGAGGTATCTTGACAATAGAATAATCTTAAATGGGCTACATCTTCCTTAGCAGCTTCATATCACCAAGACTTCTACTGAGGTCTTTTTATAGTAGGGTCTGAACTCTGATGGACTTTATCCTCCTTGGCAGCTTCGCCATCACCAAGACTTCTATTAAGGTCTTTTTACAGTAAGTTTTGAACTCTAATGGACTTCATCATCCTCAGTTGCTTCACTATCACCAAGTCTTCTACGAAGGTCTCTTTACAATAGGATATGAACACTGAGGGACTTCATCCTCAGTAGCTTCATTGTCACCAAGGCTTCCACTAAGGTCTCTTCATAGTAGTATATAAATTCTGATGAATTTTGTCCTCCTCGACAACTTCACTATCATCAAGGCTTTTACTGATGTCTCTTTACAGTAGGATTTGAATTTTGATGAACTTTATCCTCTTCAACAGCTTCATTGTTACCAAGACTTCTACTGAGTCTCTTTACATTATGATTTGAATTCTAATGAACTTCATCCTCTTTGACAGCTTTGCATCACTAAGGCTTCTATTGTTGTCTTTTTATAGTAGGATTTGAATTCTAATGGGCTTCATCCTCTTCGACAACTTTGTTATCATTAAAGCTTCTGCTAAGATCTCTTTAGAGTAGGATTTGAATTGTAATAGACTTTGTCCTCTATGATTGTTTCATTGTCATTAAAGCTCATATTGAGGTCTCTTTACAGTAGGGTCACATTTCAAAATTCATTTATGTTTTCTTCTTTTATTTTTATGTTTCTTTTTTTTTCCTTCTTTCTTTCCTCTTTTCTTTTTTCTTTTGATCTCTAATTTTCATTCATTTTTTTCACACAAAGGCTTGAGTGGTACCCTGGATCATTGATGGGACCACAAGATTTCTAATTCCATCTTCAGTTCATCCTTATTTATCATGGTGAAACCTAAAAATATAAATAATGTTAGTTTTTGTTAGCATTCACCTAGTTTTATACATTACCTATTTTTTGCATTCCAGCATCATTGTAAGTGAGTCGAAGCATTGTAAAAAATGTGTGGTGGATGCCAAGGTCGATGCACAATGATGCATCGTGCTCTTGAAAAATATTATGCTACAAAGAAGTTTAAGTAACAAAATGAATATGTATGCATGATGTGAAATACAAATCCCTAGTCTTAAACCATCTTCATCCATTATATCACAAAGGTGGGCTGCTAAGTTAAAGAGTAGATTTTAAGAATGTCATCATCAAGGAGCACATTTTTCCTTGCCATGTGTCTTACATGCAAGAACGCTTTCACAAACCTCGATCTCCTTCCTTCACCTATATGACTTTACCACTACTTGTCTTGCATGCACAATTGATTATTGCAATATGTCAAGCTTCTTTCCTCTCTTATGTACACCTCGTCTGCCATTTGTCATGCATGTAGGAAAAATTATTATGACGCATCAGCTTCTTTTCCTCCTTTCTATACACCTTATCTGCCAGTTGTCTCACATGCATAAACAATTATTGTGACATGTCAACTTCTCTTCTCTTTCCTGTACACCTCACTGCCACTTGTCTCACATGCATAAATAATTATTGTGACGTATCAACTACTCTTCTCTTTCTGTACTCCTTATTCGCCACTTGTCTTACATGTATAAATAATTATTATAATGTATCAAATTCTCTTCTCTTTCTTGTACACCTCATCTGCCACTTATCTCACATGCATAAACAATTATTATGAAATGTCAACTTCTTTTCCTCTTTGATATTTCTTTACCCATTTTTTGATTCTTACATCACTAAGACAAACTTCCAACTAGAACCAAAAGATCTCTTATCACTCATGCTCTCTGATACTCTACCATAGCTAAAACAACCTAAAGTTGTATTAGATGTCTTTTAAGGACCATTTCTAAACAAGAATGGTTAACCATGAGTTGGCTCGATTTAAGAGCCCTGAAGTACCTTATTGATATCCTTTTTGATTTCTCATTACTCAAATGTATTGTATCATTTTGGGATCCCTATGACCATAGTTTTCATTTATAAGAATTGGAGTTAAGCCCCCTTTATGAAGAATTCAATATGCTGTTAAGGGTAATTACTACTACTACTATCACCTTGCATTGCCTGCAATCGAGTATCCAGCCATTAGAAAAATGAGGCCTTTATTTGATATGACTTAGAAGGATGTTGAATTCATTACAAGTGATGGGGAGATTTTGATGGAGAATTTAAGCAAAATCTATGAAAAGAGCAATAAACCCACCGCTCTAAGGTGTAGGATACACATTTACTGCTTATTAGTGCAATTTATACTAGTGACTAAGAGTTGCCAGGTGGATTTTTAGCTGCTTTAAGTGGCAGAGGAAATGGAAGAGGGGAAATGCCCATTCCCATGATTTTGACTAAGAATATGGTTGGCTTGGATCAAGTTCATAATGGCAAAAGTGTTGAGTTCATAAGGAGTCCTTTACTGCTTCAAGTAGTGAGACATTTCTTTCCCTTCTTCTTTTCTTCTTTGAATTCACCATTCTCATGTAAACGTGGTTGTATGAGAAACTATGTTTGTTAGCCCCTTTAAGTGCAAGTCCTTCCAAATAAGAGCCCTGTCATTACTAATTCTGTAAAATTACATACCCTAATAATGTTATCGATGAATATTCATGGTTGACTGGTTCATGAACATGGCTGATTCTGACATCAAATGGATGAGTCCTTAGTGGAGGCTAACTCACATCACCTTGCAAACATATATAATCGGTGTTGCTTTCTCAATCCTCTGTATAACATCGTATTATGTTCTAAGTCACCTATGTTATTAATACAATCTAGAAAAAAGGACATTAGACTTCTACCATAGATTGGTAGTGGCCCAATCATTCAGTGATTTGTAGACAAAGTTTGGAATACGTAGCCACATCGGTGTATCTATGCCATCAAATGTCCTCCTAGTAGTATTATAATCGATGAGAACTATAAGAAATTGGTCTAGATCCATAAAGAATACCAGATCTTACTAAGAGATATATTATTGCTCATAAGTTCCACCAGCAGGTTATGTAGAGGAAGAGAGGAGAAAGATGTTCCTCTCATTAACCTAATGTTGAAGACCAAGCTTGTTGTAGCCGATTTTTGCTTGTGACATAGGCCACATGATTATTGTAACATAGTGAATAATAACCCTTGCTATATTAGTGTGGAGCTTGAAGATGATGTACTGATTGGGTTTTTTGTGTCATAGGTGTGTTCATTGTGTGCTTGTTGTTTGATAAAAAAAATTTAGATGTTATTTGGATGAATCTCCCATTAATTTCATTTATCACATTTAACATCAAGTTGAATCGGAGGATCTAATGTCTCACTTCACCATAAAAAAAGTACATAAAATATGTTTTCAAGCGATCCAAATTGACTAGTTTAACCCTTCATGTCAGACAATGTGCTACACCCTAGGATAAAATGTTCTTTACTAAGAATGCTCCTTCTTAGTTTGGTCTAGATTTACCCTTTCGATTAAATGGTTATGGTCTAGTATCTTTTAAAACTAAATCGCCAATACTGATTTTTTCTGCTCAACTCTCTTATTGTAGGCTTGTGTGATTCATTTTTTATACAACTGTAAATAATATAAGGCCTTTAACCTTTTCTCATCCAGTAAGGCTAGTTGTTCATATCTATTTCAGGCCTATTGATACTCAAGAATTTTTTTACTCCAATACCACTTGAAGGGACTGAACTTCAACCTCTACAAAGAGTATAACCTTTGTGCTATAAACCAAAGAGTAAGAAGTTGGTTCAGTCAATACCATGGTAGTGGTTTTGTAACCCCATAAGGTGAATGACAACTTATCAAACTAGTCTCTACATGTCTCAACCATCTTGGCCAGCATACTTTTAATATTTTTATTAGCTACCTCCATTGCACCATTAGCCTATGGTCTATAATGGGAGGACTTGTGATGGTGGATGCCATATTTTTGTAGTAGATCCTGAGTCTCTACTTGAAAGTACAGTCCATTATCCATGACCACATCAAGTGGAATTCCTTACCTATAAATGTTCTTCTTAATGAATTTGGCTACATTTTTTGCCCTCAATTAGACTTAAGCTTCTGCTCCAACCCACTTCAAGAAATAGTTGATTGCAACTACAATGTACTTTTGACCTTTAATTACAATGGGCTTAATTTCATCAATGATATCTATCCCCTAAGCTATGAATGGCCACAGAGAAGTCAAAGTTTATAATTCAGTTAGAGGCAGATGATTAAGATTTTCGTGCACCTGACGTTTGTGACACATCCTTATTAACTCAATGCAATCTTTACTTGATTATCTTTTTGGCCAAAGCTAACCCATTCATGTGGGGCCCACAAGTACCTGCATGTATTTCTTTCATGACTTATTGTGCTTCTTTCTCTTATAAACATCTCAACTACATACCATCAGACATCCTTTTACACATATCTCCTTCAAAAGTGGTGAATTACAGAGCTAGTCTCCTTATTATCTCTTAGTCATTCTTTTCTATTTCTTTAGGGTATTTTTGATTTTTTAAGTACCTCTATATGTCAGAATACCATAGTTTATCATTCTTTTCTACTTGTATCACGTAACCCTGATGTAGGAAGGTTTCTTAAACCTACTATTGATCATCAACGATTTTAGAAGAACTTTGTCTAGCCCTTCCCAAATTGACATCAAAGTAGCCAAAGCATCTGCTAACTAATTTTTCCTCCTTATTATCTCTTACTCCTTTTTTCTTCCTTTAGGGTATTTTTGATTTTCTAGGTACCTTTATATGTCAAAATACCACAATTTATCATTCTTTTCTACTTGTATCACTTATCTCCTAATGTAGGAAGGTTTTTATTTGGTGATCATTAACGGTTTTAAAGGAACTTTGTCTGGCCCTTCCTAAATAGACACTAAAGTAGCCAAAGCATTTGCTAACTGATTTTTTCTCCCTAGGTAGATGTATGAAAGCATATTTACTGAAACTTTATCTCACCACCTTCAAATAATCGAGACACGACCTCAACTTATCCTTTATATCCTATTCCTTTGTGACTTGAAAGATGAATAGCATCAAATCCCCTTTAACTTTGACTTTTCTAACTCTTATTACCACAAAAGTTTCCAACATAAGCAGACATGTCTCATATTCAACCATATTATTGGTGACCCTAAAGTTGAGTTTTCCAGCCATTGGAAGCATTTCACCTTCTAATGATACTAAAATGACCTTAACACCTGCTCCCTTCTTATTGGCTGCATCGTTAAAGTACACGTAAGCTCTCAGACTTCTTTCTCTATCTTTAGTGTTGGCATTTCTTAAATAACTTTTATTTTTCAGGATTAACTTTAATTCCCTACTAACTAATAATGTATCATAACAACTTTTTAAAAGATATCCCAAGAACATATTTCTTTGGATTTAATCTAAGATTGTATTTTCAACTTTTTATAAGAACTTCTTAAGTGCTTTGAAATGACCTTCCCTAGTTTCTGATTTTACCATCATGTCATCAATGTACATTTTCACTTGTTTATGCATCAAATCATGAAACAAGGTTACGATCATTCTTTGATAACTTACCCCTGCATTCTTCAACCTGAAAGTCCAAACTCCATAGCAATAAGTTCCTCATTCAGTGATGAAGGCTCTCTTCAATTGATTCATGATAGCCATCAGAATTAGATTATACTCTAAAAACTCATCCATAAAGGAATACATCATAACGACCTTTACACAATCCACTAGCACGCTGATATGAGGCAGAGGGAAATCATCATTGGGACATATCGTATTTAAGTCTCAATAATCGACACAGAGTTGACCTTTTTGTCTTTCTTTAACATAAGCATAATATTTTCCAACCATTTAGGATAGCCAACTACCTCTAAAAATTTAGCCACTAATAGTTTGGATACTTCATCCTTCATAAATTAAGCCCATTCTAGTCTAAGACGCCTCAATTTCTATTTCACAGGTTTCATATAAGGGTAAGTTGGGATGGTATCTTCGATAACACTTCCATCTACCTTAGGCATGTCATCAATAGTCTAGGAAAAAGCCTTTTATACTTAGTTAATGATTCCTTAAAACATTGTCGTTCATCTAAGGTAATGCCTTCAGCTATGGCTAAATTTTGAGGGTTTTCTTTAGTGCCAAGGTAAAGGCATTTGTTTGAATAGAGTTAATGCGAAGCTACTCATAAGATGTTCAAGTCTATGCATAGTTCCATGAGGAGAGACATCATACTAGTAAGCAAATATGAAATTCATTAACTTAAACTTATTCAAAAATACATCATAATCCTTAAATATCTTAAAAAACATAACATCAGGAACATTCTCGATAAAAATATCCTCAATAATGCTTTCAACTAAAGTTGTAAGATTAGAGAGGTTCGTATATGATTTTGTCTTTGATGTCTCTCTGTCTTCCAACTCAGGTGCAACTAAGACATCCATGCCACTCTCCCTAATGTCAGCAATATTCTCCCCTTTCTTGTCAACTCTTTCAATGCCTATAGTTTCTTTTTCCTCTTCCTCAGACTTCAATTTCAGTAAGGCCATCCCAAAGTTGAACATGTCAACAAAGATCTCAAATCCTAAAACATATTTTCCAATAATAAATACCAGTTTGGAAGATCCATCATACTGAAACTTTTCATCCCTCTTGTAAAAGAAGTCTGACAGTGCACTTTTACCCTTTTTCTTCACCAATGTCTCCTTTCATAAGATCATAGCCCAGACCATACCTTGTAGTTTGTCATCGAAATTCAGGAAATTTTGGCAGATCAATTTCGTTCTTTCCTAAACTAGTCATTGGCAAAAAAGACATCTTCATCATACAAGCCATATAAGGATCCATCCAGTCTTCATAAATTCCAACCACTTGAATACCTCATAGATGAGGAATTGAGATGCTTAAAGTAGCTACAACATCATTGGTTTTGACACATATTGTTATAACTCTATCTTTTGTTGGGAACTTCACCTTTTAATGCATGGTTGATGGTACTCCTCTAAGTACATGAAACTATGGCCTTCTTAGGAGTAAAATAAAGGTCATCAATATACCAATCATCATGAACTCTACCTCTGACTGAATAGGGCCTGTCTTGACCATTATTTTGAATATCTTAGCCATAGGCCTCTTGCTATCATCACAAGCTCGAATGATCAAATGTATCCTTCCAAATGTAGGCAACAACTTCAATGGACAAACATTAATCCTCGACCCGTAATCCACCATTACGCACGAAGTCCATTTTTCCTTCATCTCCACCATGATGAGCAGAGCCGTATTATGATTTGTCCCTTTATGTGGTAGATCAGCATTAGTAAAGACAATCCCCTTTATATCATCATTCATCAAGCAAGTTATATCCTCAGGTGATGCCACAGTAGAGATAGTCAAATTAGAGAGTGCCTCAACCATTGAGTCCCTATGCTTCTTGGAGGAAGCTAACAAGTCCTACACATTAACTTAGACTTGAGTTTTCTTTAATTGTTTCACTACCATATCCTTATTCTTATCTTCTTTTCCTTTCCCCTCATCGCTCTTTTTTGCCTTGTTTTTCTTGTTCTCTTTTTTTTTTTTCACACTCTCTTTTAGAGTATTTCCTACTTTGAGTTACCTCACTCACCCTTTCCCCTTCGGTATCACTCACATCCTCCCAAACTTCAACTTCTATTTTTTCCTCTTTCTTATCAAAACTTTCCCACATATTCAACATCATTAGCCATAACTCCTCACTCTCATTTTTCCTCTCACTCTGTCTCCATTTTCAACTCTCAATTTCTCCCTCATTCACTTCCCTAATGGATGCTCTAATAATTGCCTCATTTAAGCCCGAGTCAATCATTAATAAATTCTAAGGTGGGGGGACCTTATTGCTGTCAAAGCATCACTCACAATCATTCTGACTTGATCCCTCTCATTTGGTCGATTTTTCATCTGTCCCAACAACTCTTTCCATCTTTTTAGATAATCAGAAAATGATTCATTAGGTTTTTCTTTAGTTGCCTCTAAGTCCTTCAGAATCACATTTATTTGCATATTATATGAGTAATGTCTTTTGAAAGCCTTAACCAACTCCTTCCAATTTTCTTGGACTATCTTCAGTCAATTATAGTACCACTTCACTCCGTGTCCGTCCAAGCACAGACTAAAGTATTTAACAATTAATACAAGGGAAAGCCCAACAGATCACATGATTGTGATATACTACTTTAAATGGATTGTGGGCTCCTGAGTCCCATTAAACTTGACTAAATTTGGCATTTTGAACTTTTATGGAAGTTCCACCCCATTTGATAAAGACAAGTCCTCTAAATCTTCCCCTTCACCCATCCATTAGCGTCCAACAATTTTTAGTGCTTATCCATCTATTTAGCCATCTCAATCATTACTTCATGACCATCGGTGGAAACCCTAATAGCCTTTTGAACCATTTTTTCTTTGGCTACCTTTTGACATTCATAGTCCTTTATATCATAAAAATCATCATCATGTATTTGTTTGTAGGCATTTGAGGTAGGGTAACTAGGTTTGGTTAGGGATGTGGTGTAGGTTGAGGTGGTGGAATGGGTACTATTTGATTTTGTGGTATGGTGTCATCTTGTGGGATATTTTAAGTTAAAAAGGTGGACATATTTAGGTGCGAAGGTGCTAGTGGTTTAAGATGAACTAGTGACTTCCCTTTGTCACTATTTTCTAGGAGATCAATCCTCCTATTCACTATTCCAGTCATTTCCCTATCTGTCTGATCATAGACTCCATCATTTTCTGCATTTCTTCCATCATTTGATTTAAAACATTAAATTATTCATTAACATCGCCCATGGTTGATCTTGAGTTTTATTAAAACTTGCCTCGAGACTCCTTCAAATTAGCGTCTTCCCTTTTTGCCCCCACATTAAAAACAGTTTAAGATATATGATGGCTGCAAATGAAAGGGTTAGAACATGATGCATGTACACATATACGCATGAATGCACAAAGTTGAGTTGGATTGGTAAAAGCAAACAAATGCAAACCTTTTCCCTTATATCACCCATACACGTTAGTTTTAAAGGATATTTGATTAATTTAGCCATCATTAAGGGGAGGCCAAATTTGCATGTTCAACCTCTCATATTGGTAACCATCCACAATGGCTAACCTTCAAATTTGGGGAATATAGTTCATATCAAGGACACACATATTTCCCAGTAAGGGCACTAATTTTTCACACTAGTGTATTTGAGACATAAATCACATCCTTGAATTGTTCATGTTCAAGCCATCCATAAATAGCACACAAATCAAAGGTTATCCTATCCATGGGTTTAGGGCAACTACATGGGCTTTGGCCAAGTTTCGTTGATGAAGATGGCTCCCACAAGCTAGGATCGAGGCAACTCTTTAATGTACCTAAAGGTACAAGGCTCGTATGTGATGTTTCCCACGAGTGTTCACCTAAGAAAAATGGAACTTAAGTATTGCATTAATGGCAGCACCGAGTAATTAAGGCAGTTTGTACGCATGGTGCATGTAATGAATACAAAATGCAACATAATTAATATGGACAAAATATAAAAATCAAAAACAATTATATAGAATCAACTTCCCTATCCCTAGTGAAGTCGCCACTATAAGCGGGGGTTCATTTCATGCTCGACGAATAATTGTCACAAAGCAATACAGTGAAGTACCTCATTAAATGAGTATCTTATGAGTATAACACTGTGAATGAGCATCAAGGGCCCAGGGGTATGTGAGACAACACATTGATAAAGTTTGGAGAAAGCCAAAGTCGCCACCTAGTGTGACTAGGACTAACTGGATGACAGCTAGAATTCTATACAAAATACTCAACTCGTCATCCCTTCAGAGATGGGTTCAGAAGTTGGGTACAACATGACGAAGGTGTTAGGCACCCTAGGCCACCGAGACGTTGGTCCGACCTCCACTCAATTGTCCATGATTTTTATAAATTGTCCATATTAATTATTAATTATTTTTATTACCAATTTCACGTGCACAATTAATATAAGTATTACAAGACAAATAATAAATATGGTACAAATATGTATGCAGTAGTACTAAAAGAAGTAATTAATTTTACAAGCCAAGTGGGGTGGAGAATTTACAAATAAACCCAGAATAAAAATAATAATAAAAAAATAAAGTAGAATTAGTGTATCCTACAACACAAGGATAGCCTCCAAATGTCATAATTACATAAAAAGTGAAAAATAAAAATAGTAATAATAAGAATAACAACAATATTTATTAAAATAAAGAATATTTAGCTAACTAATTAATA
Source organism: Omphalea diandra (assembly GCA_949677035.1). Classification (NCBI taxonomy): domain Eukaryota; kingdom Viridiplantae; phylum Streptophyta; class Magnoliopsida; order Malpighiales; family Euphorbiaceae; genus Omphalea; species Omphalea diandra. The sequence continues at coordinate 26,804 of CATIWR010096398.1, read as the reverse complement.
GAATAATTAACAACAACACGAAATCACCACAATATTTTTATGTTAAAAAAGGTAATAAAATATTTAATTAATTCATGAAAAATAATATTAAAAAATACTACATGAAAATAATGATAATATATCAAAATAATAATAAACATGATTGACCACCACATATTAAAAAAAATACACACCAAAACAACTAAAATATTAAAAATAGAAAAATATTTAGCTACTTTATAGAAAAATATTTAACCACAACATATTAAAAATGCCACACTGAAAATACAATAATTTATTAGAAATAATTAAAATATTTAATTAATTCTCAGCAAAATAACTAATATTAGTATATTAAATTAACTATCACACAAACAAAATCTTAATATCTTAAAATGAGAATAAAAGAAAATAATATTCAGTCAAAGTTTGACTGAAAATAAATAAAAGGGTTATCAGATATTGTATCTTTTTTATGGGTATATATTTTTTGAGATTCGAAAAAAATGAGACATTGTAACTCGAGAACAAGTGAATAATAGATATAAATAATATTTAGACTTGAATCAAATGTGGAATATTTTCCCATATTTTCTATTTTTTTCCTCTCCTTTTTTTTGGTTCCTTTCTCTCTCTTCCTATTTTTGCTTCTTTTGGCTCCAAATGCTGAATTAATGAGCTCTCACTCTGCCAACGCTAAAATGCTCCCAAATGCCCTATGCATTTTGCAAAACATTTCATATTTATAGGAAATGGAAAGGGAGCCTTCCCTCTCACATGTGGCCCCAGTGGGCATGTCTTCTTGTTGTTTTTTTTTTCTTTATAACTCTCTTTTTTCATTTATTTTTTCACATTTTTCTTTTTTCATTTCTTTTTTCTTTTTTTTTTTTCATTTCTTTTTTAATATAGACTTGAATATATACCCGGACCTCCACAAATGTTGGCTTTTAGGTTTAAGAAAAATTTTAAAAAGAAAGAAATAAAGATTCTACCCACACCTTATACTAGGGTATCATGCCCATTTCTTGGTCCCAATTTTTATTGGCTATCATCATTAGGTCAAAATTTTTTGTTGTCCAAGAAATCGTGTTTATAGTCTTTCTATTGTTAAGGACAAAATGACCCATTTTCTGACTTGTTGTAGTTTCATGTGCTTTGGAACTTAGCTTGCATTTCTAACTTATCAACAACATTTAAAACTTGAAGTTTTGGAGTAACTACTAAATCTACTAGAAATATTGATGTTGGGACTCCTTTTTTACCTGATCTTCTTACTTTTCATTGACTTCATCATCCTTTTCATTTTCGACACTTAAACTTAAAGAATCAAAGTTTAATGGAAAACTCTTATCAATCATCTTAACCTCAATTATGTCACAATCATTTTGATCAAAGATAGTGCAAGAATGATTTTTAAACAACACATAATAACCTTTCTTTAGTAATTGAGGTACACTAAGCATATTTTGTTCTAAAGATGGTAAGAATAAGATATTTGAAATAAGTTTCATACCTTGCTTTTTTTGAACATCAATTGATCATTTTCCTTCAACCTGAATTTGTTTTCCATTAGCTAGCTTGACATCAATTTTTGAAATTTCTATACAAATGAGTGAATGAAGCTTGCAATCTTAGCTTCAAATTTTTTTTTGTAAGACTAATCAAGATCTTTTCCACAACCTTTTGATCAAGAAAAATCTCTCCATGCAACCTGATTTGATTAGCCAAATCCATTACTTTGCTCGAATAAGCTTTGATAGACTATGAATCTTTGATTTTTCATCAAAGCAAACTGCCTTTTGAGTGTAAGGGATCTCACAGCCTTAACTTTACTTATGCCTTCAAAATTCTCTTTAAGGTTATCCCATGCACCTTATCACTCTTTAAATCCATAATGTTGGTGAAGATGTGATTTGCTAGAGTTATATGAATAAAAGTTAAAGCTTTATCCTTCTTTAATTTTTCCTTCTCATGAGTCTTAATTTGAGCCATGGTAGGATTTCCTTTTAAAGTTAGTGGAGCTTCATAAGCTTCCACTACATGCCTTGAGACTTCAAGTAATTCTTCATTTTCACTAACTAGATTTGATAGTGATCTCCATTAAAAACTAAAATTGTTGGAGTGATGTTTTTGTTAGAGGAAGACATTTTGAAGCTATTGGAAAACTCCCATACAAACTCATAAGTGTTTCATCATTTTCTCTCAAATGTTTTAACTCTAAAAACACTTTCAAAACTAACCATATATCCCTTTAAGAAGTGAGTTTTGATGCCACTTGTTAGCCCTAGTGCACCTGAAGGGGAGTTGAATTGATGGCAAATTTAAACTTTTGATTTTAGAGGAACCTAACAAAAATGAAAGATTAGAGAAAGAATATGAGAAGAATGAGCATGAGTTTTGTAGTGGTTTGTGTATTAACCAACCCTACATCCACTTCCTAATTCACCAATTGGGTGTTTCACTCAATCACTAGTGTTTTATAACCTCACACTCAATCTAGTGTTTAGGCTCACACCAAACCTTATGAGTGTTTCCTAAGGCTAACACTGAAACCCATACAAGAGTTTTCTAAGGCTCACTCTCAAACCCAAACCCAAGGTGTTTAAAGCTCACACCAAACTATGTACAAAGAAATAAAGAGTTAAGGTTGTGAGAATTAACTTTGCAAGAGTTTTGGCACAATCAATGGTTATTCTCTTGCATTCAAGTCCATTTGGTGATGTATTTATAGGAAATAACCACCAAAGAAATGTTACAAAAAAACTATATCTAAATCTCTAAGTTGTACTAGGCATATCTTACATTAAATGCTTGTTAAATGAAATTGTGATTAAGACTAAAATTCGTAGTCACTATTTTTGGATTGTGTCTAATGGCTAGTCCACGTGGCATAAAACCATTAGTCTTTTCAAAAACTAGCCATTGGATCTTTCTAATGGATCTCAAAATTTGCAGTCACTATTTTCTTTCTTTAAACACGATGGTCACTGCTAAATCGTTTGTCTAACATAGAGATGTTGTTTCACCAATTTGCGGTCACTATCAAAATTTTTGGTCACGACTTTTGAATCTCAACAATACTTTTCAAAATTCATTCTCGCTAATTTTGAAGGCAGATTTTCATACTTTGAGTTTTTTGCTTCTAATCACTTTTATTCAACTTCTAATAAAATTCTATCTTAATATTTGCAAGATCAACACTTAAAATTGATATTAGAATCTTTCAATTTATATTGTCAAGATCAAAATAGAGTTTTGACTTAGGTTTAAACAACCTAGTCTAATAATTCCCCCTCCCCCTCTTTTATTTTGACAATCTAGACTGAATATGCAAACGATAAAGAATCAATTATGCATGCTCCTAAGATAATGATTGTGAAGTGATTCAAATCATAAGTATGAAATTGCTCCCCCTCAATCCATACTTCCTCTTAGTTATTCCAATAAGATTATTGTCTTAGCTTATTGAAAATATAGTTCAATTTTCACTCCCTTTTTGTATGTTCCCTCTTTGTATATTCATTCAATTATCTCTCCCCCTTTGTCAAAATAAAAAAATATGAAATAGGAGGGAATAAGAGAGAGAATGAGGAATATGAGAGGGAATGTCTACAAACTTTTCAATTGTACAAACTCAAATCATAATAGCAAACATAAGTAATTTTGCATAATTGATCACAATATGTCACATAAGACGATAAATGGATGAAACATAAATCGAATGGAAATTTTATGTATAAAAAAATAAATGCAAAATAATTCAAACATTTAAAGATGCTTGGACACATAAACTAGGGCTAGAAATTTAAGAATTTTCATATATAGCCCTAGTATAGAGTATATGATTTTTTATGATTGATTTATACATTTGAAATATAGAAAAACTCAAATTCCAAAATGAATTGATTCAACTTATCACACAATCAATCAAATTAAATATATCAAAACATAGATATATTAAGTAATAAAATGCATAAAATCCCCTAAACATATGCATAAACAAGTTAAAAATATAAGGAATAAGTGATACATTACAAATTTAATATTAATGGCTTAATACCAAATAACCATTTGAAATTTTATGTCTTCTTCATTATCAATCCATTCACCTTTAGACTTTCCATGATGAGAATTTAGTGAAGGATTCCCCATCTTACAATATCAAACACTTTGCTTTGGTACCCAAACATACTTGTGTCTTTGGAGGGTTAGTCTTGGAAGGGTTCTCCAACTTGAGATGTGTCTTTCTAATAAGGCAAAATACATTGATGTGCTCATATCTCATGTAATAATGATATTGAAGTTTAAACTTATGAGTCATTCTCCTATGCATAACTTTAGTATAAGTAGGAGACCATCTCATACTTTAGCTATGAGAGTGTATGCAAGTGCATGAGTGATGAGGAGTAGAAGAAAATTTTTTGCGTGTGTGTGGTTGAGCATGCTTCTTGTTACAAATGTAAGCATAAATTGCTCTTTAAGTCTTGATGGCTCTTGAGACTTTGAGGGTCTTTCCTTTGCCTTTAGGCATAGGTGGCTTAGCACTAGGAGCACCTCTCTTCCCAATAACCTCAATACTTGAAGTTTGAGGTGTTTATGCTCTAATGAATGTAGTGAGTGAAGAAGTAGATGACGAGACTCCATTGAAGCCTAAACCATGTCTAACTAAATTAGGACTTTGAGATACAATAAGTGTATCTAAATCTTCCTTCCCCTTATGAAATTTAGTGATGGAGTTTATAAGTTCTATAAGTTCACCCTTTAAAGAATCATTTTTCTTTCTCAAGGAGTTAAAAAAGGATAAAGACTTAAAAAGACTCTAAAGAATTTTTGAGTTCTTTATCAGAAGTCCTTAACTCACATAAAAGATCATTTAAGGATTTAAATTCATCTTCTAGTTTAGAACATTTTTTCTTCTAATTTTTCATTTGTGATATATATTTATCACATCTCAAAGTAAGAGCTTCAAGAAGCTCAAAGTCTAGATCATCAAATTCATCATAAAAGTGTGGAGAAGTACTTACCTCTTTGAAGGAGTCCTCTTAAGCCATGAAGCAAAAGTTTGTTATTGCATGCTCCTCTTCATCATTTGAATCATCATCCTAAATAGCCTTAAAGCTCTTCTTTTTTTCGTTATGATGATAGTAAGATGACTTTCTTTGGATTCTTCTTTATCTTCTCCTTTTTATTAACACCTTGATTCTTCTTAATATTTTGGCAAGCTTTTTTTCTTCTTTATCACTTTCATTTGAGTCACTTGAGTTTGAATAATCTTCTTAAGCTTTGAAAGCCAGAGTTTTCTTCTCGTCTTTATCTCTTTATCCTCTTGGCTTTTTCATCTCTTCATTGTTGTTAAGAGCCATCTCATAAGTGAGAAGCTTGCCAATGAAGGCATCGATTGGCACTTTCCTAATCTCTATATTGGACTCTTGAATGTTGCATACTCTTACACCAAATTTATCCAGTGGAAGAGATTTAAGAATTTTCGTATTTACCTCAGAGTTGGTAAGAATCCTTTTAAACTTTTTCATGTTTGTGACAATAAAGAGGAGTCTATTTGTCATTTTAAAGATGTTTTCATGGTCTTTCATCATGAAGAGCTCCCACTCTATCACATACATCTCCAACCTACTTAATTTCATAAGATTTATACCCTCATGATAGTTTTCTAGTGCTTTCCATATGGCATGTGTAGTTTGGCAATGTTGAACTCTTCCAATTTCTTCTCTTGACATGAAGCTTAGGAGAATAGTCATTGCCCTCTTGTTCTTCCCATTTACCTTTCTTTATGTTTCACTTCATTCTTCTTTTGCAATTACCATTTCTATTCCTTCAACCATCTTTGTTGGAGGCTTTCACTCTTCAAGTATATGATCCCATAAGTTGATGAGATCCCTATCAAGATAGATCTCTATTTTATGCTTTGAAAAAGCATAATCATTGCCATAAAAATGGGGATTAGGGTGAGAGTGGACTCCTTTTTATGCCATTAATCTTTTCTTACATAATTAAGGCTTGAATTAAGCGTTAGCTCTAATACCAATTGTTAGCCCTAATGCACCAAGAAAGGGGGGTTTGAATTGGTGGCAAATTTGAACTTTTGATTTTGGAAGAAGCTAACAAAAATGAAAGATTAAAGAAAGAGTAGAAGAAGAATGAACGCAAAAGTTTTATAGGTGTTCGGGTATTAACCAACCCTATATCCACTATCTAATTCACCAATTGGGTGTTTCACTCAATCACTAATGTTTTACAAACTCACACTCAACTTAGTGTTTAGACTCATACTAAAACTTACAAGTGTTTTTCCAAGGTTCATACTCAACCTAGTGTTTAGGCTCATATCAAACCTTACAAGTGTTTTCCTAAGCTAACACTCAAACCTATACAAGAGTTTTTTGTAAGGCTTACTCTCAAACCCAAACAAGAGTTTTATATACAAGGCCTCACTCTCAAACTTAAACCCAAGGTGTTTAAAGCTCATACCAAACTATGTACAAAGAAATAAAGAGCTAAAGTTATGAGAATTAACTTTACAAGAGTTTTGGTATAATGAATGGTTATCCTTTTGCATTTAAGTCCATTTGGTGGTGTATTTATATGTACTAACCACAAAAGAGACGTTGCAAAGAAACTATTTCTAAATCTCTAAGTTGTGTTAAGCATATCTTACATTAAATGCTTGTCAGACGAAATTCGCAGTCGAGACTAAAATTTGTTGTTGCTATTTTTGGACTACCTAACAGTTAGTCCACTTGGCACAATACTATTAGTCTTTTCAAAAACTAGTCATTGGATCTTTCTAACGGATCTCAAAATTCGCTATCGCTACTCAAATTCGTGGTCACTATTTTCTTTCTTTGGACGCAATGACCACCGTGAAATCGTTTGTCTAACATGAAGATGTTATTTTACCAATTCACGATCACTAATGAAATTCGCTATCGCAACTTTTGAATCTTAACAATACTTTTCAAAATTCACGATCGCTAATTTTGAAGGCAGAATTTCATACTTAGAGTTTTTTGCTTATGATCACTGCTATTCAACTTTCAATAAAATTCTATCTTAATATTTGCAAGATCAACACTTAAAATTGACATTAAAACCTTTCAATCTATATTGTTATGATAAAAAAAGAGTCTTAATTTATGATTAAACAGCCTAGTCCAACACCATTGTTAGAATACAGAGAATGAAACTAAAAACTAAGGTGCTCTAATCATATTTCATTACCAAAAGTTTTTATTTATAATAAAGATAATACATTCAAAGGTATGGTTTGTGCTATACCTCAATACCAACTACACCTAAAGTTGATTTTTCTAGAACAAAATATCCCTGATTTTAAGGATGATCTTACTTTTTATCTATTAAAGTTATCATCATTAGATCCAAAATTCAATAAAATACATCATATACTAACTTAAAAATTTGCCTAAAGTGTCTAAGGCAAAGTCTCATTATCACAATAAAGTTAACTAATTTATATGAGTGGAAAACTATTGTCAACTCAAATGGTCACCAATTAAGGCACGGTAATCATTTGCAAATAATCCCATTAGCTTAGTGGCTAGGCGTGATGTTTCGTGACCGAAAGGTCTCAAATTTAAATCTTTATTAATGGTTATTCCCTTTAATAGAGATTTATAAAATTGTTCTCTTTTAAATCTTCATTAATTGTTTCCCTTTAATAAAGATTCATAAAATTTTTCTTTTTTCTATTAACACTAACAGATGACCTATCATGAGCAAATAAGCACACAATAATATTAAAAGAAGAAAAAAACATATGGTAATCATTTTATTTATTAATATTAAATAAACATATAACAATATTAAAAGAAGAAAAAAATGGTAATCATCTTTATGCAAAACAAAGGCAGAGTAAACTCTAAATAAAAAAAAAAAAAAGGGTAACCTTGATGATGATGATGATGATGATAATAATAATAGTATCTACTAATAAACAAGTGCAATCCTACCTTGATTCCCATATTGATTTGTTGAGTTGAACTTTTCTTGTTGGGCCATCATTTTCCAAAACTGCTTTAGTACTAGAATAATTAGGGAGGATGAATATTGAGTTAAAAGATAAGAAACTCACTAAAAATCATAAGTTGACTCTAATTTCTATTTAGAATCTAAGGTATAGAAGGAGAATGTTTAAAAGGATTGGCATAGAATGCAAATGAGGAATTAGAGCTTTGTTCATAATGATACTAGTTTAGGTAGCATATGGGTGTTCTTTAATCCTACTTATGTTCAATGTCGTTTTGGCATATCATGAAAAAGTTGGTGGTTATGTAGCTTGTGAAGAAGACATTAATGATTTTCACAATTTTGTCATTCATTTTGATATGACAGATATTAAGACTAAGGCTTATTTTTTTCAGATGGACTAATAATCAACTTGATGAAGATAGAATATGGAAAAAATTGGATTGAGTCTTTATTAATGATTCTCGATATAATTAGTGTAACTGGTCACCTATTTTTCTGGTAAGAGTTAGAGCAGTTCCTGCCTTGTTATCTATTTGGAAAGATGGATACAAGTTAGAGCATTCTGAGAATCATCCATAATAAGCAAAGCATCATTTGAATGTGACATAGAAAGATCCAGAGCATGGTTCTTGATTTTGTAGATCATTTGCTAATGGAGAGTAATTACAGTGGCTAAAGTTACTTGAGGGCTCTAAAAATCTGAATCTAAACCTTTAAAATAGATAAACATAAAGATCAACAAAAGCCATATTAAAATTGGGCTGAAAGGAAAACATGACAGAGTCTGCATTGAGAGATGTCTCTATAGTGTCAATGGCTACATGCTAAATTTTGAGTATCCAGAAGAGCAATTCTTGCAAAAATAGGTAAGCCCTTTCTTGCATGATAGGTAAGAGCTAATTTGATTGCATCAAAATGAATATGAGTATAACCCTTAGAAGTTCATTGATGGAGAAACTCTAGAGGAATTTCTAGAGAAATGAATTGTTCCTCATCGATAGCTCGAACTATACACTAGTCAAAGCTAGAAGACTGGACATACTCTTTGATGGGTTTGGGAGGTTGTCTGATGAGAGTTCAGATAGATCGAGTCCAGGATCCTTTATGCTTTTAAAAAAGAATGATAAGGATTTAGAAAAGGATCAGTGGTATCTTGAATTTTTTTGAGTTTAAAATGTAACTTAACTCATAAAGGAAGTCTATTTTATTTGAGGAGGTTTGTTTAAAGGTGGGAGGTAGGTAGAGTTACAGTTAATGGAGTAGTAAGAGTACATTGAGAAGAAGAGGTTTTAGGAATTGGAGTTTCCATAGATTGAATGGATAGCCTTCAACTTAATCACCTATTTGCCTAAGATTTTTCATGATATGTGGTTTTGATACCATTAGACACAAAAACATGAACTCATTTATGATTAGTGCTATATTTGGACATACATCAGTCCTTTCTTAAGCAGCTATCCTCTTAGTATTCATGCTATGGAATTATAGATCTTGAAATAAAAGATCTCAAGGGTAGATAATAAGCTTTGGGCTAGAAGAGATTAGTCATTAGTTATCAACCTTTAAAACATTTTTTTAAAGGATGATGAGTTTCCTTTTCCAAAGATCTCATCTTTGTTCACTTACTTATCAAGGCCAAATAGTTTTCAAAATTTGATCTTAAAGCAAGATTTAGCAACTGAGTATCAAACTAGAAGATTGTCACAAAATAACCTTTTGTATTCCAAATAGACATTAACAATGGAAAGTCATCCCATTGGGTCTTAAATTTATTCCATCATTATTCCAGAAAACAATGATTAAGATTTATGAGCCAATCCTATACAATACTCTAGTTTACATAGATGATATCCTACTCTTTTTCAAGATTAGTTGTCTCATTAGCAAGTACTCACTCAGTTTACTGATCTTACAAAAAGTTACAGTGTCATGCTCTCATCATCTAAAATGCACATTGCCCAAATAGAGATTGAATTTCTAGGAATGATTTTTCAAAGATGGCCAATACAAGCTATGAACCTTTGATATTTAATCTACTAGAAGAGGGAAGAGCCCTATATTTAATTGAGAAATTTGTTGATATGTGAAGAACAATTTTACAAGTAGAAATCAAGAGTTTTGTTAAGAGATTCAAATACAAAGTGTTTCCATCAAATGTTTAAGCAAAGATCCATCAGAAATAGAATTACTACACTGAAGATGGAAATAATAATGAGGTCTAAGAAGCAATTGTGAAGTTTTATAAAGATTTGTTAGGTACTAATTAATTGCAAAGAGAGCATGCTAATTTTTATTTTATTACTAATGGTCTTGTTCTCTGCTAAGAGGAAGTTAATGCTTATGCTTACCTATCTCAGCTCAAGAAGTTAAAAAGGTAATATGGGGATTTGAGATTAACAAGACATCAGGGCCTGATGGTTACAATAGTTTGTTTTATAAAAAGACTAAAGTATGATAGAAACTGATTTATTTAAGGCAATTCGAGATTTCTTTGATACTAGTATGCTCCCTAGATAACTCATATGCTACTTCAATCACCTTTATTCCTAAGGTAGCATAATCTAAGAGTTTGGAGGATTATAAGCCTATCTTTTATTGTAATGTGTTATATAAGGCTATTACTAGGATAATTGCCAATAGAATGAGAACTTATTTGGCCAAAATTATTTAATCAAACTCAATCTATTTATGTGAGTGGTAGGCATATCTTAGATAATATCCTACTTATCTATGAGTTAGTTTGCAATTGCCATAGAATGTCTAAGAAAGCCAACTACGCAATAAAGATTGACTTAGAAAAAAGGACTATCATTGAGTCCACTAGGACTTTATAGCGGAAATACTATTGGGATTGGGATTTCCTAGTAGGCTTGTTCACTAGGTCATGGTATGTGTTAGAGTAAGACCTTCTTAGTTATGGTTAATGGAGTTCCTAAAAGATATTTCTCTACTGCTAAAGGGCATAGCCAAGGAGATCTTATTTCGCCTTTTACTTTTTGTGCTAGGAATGGAGAATCTATTTAGAAATTTGAATGCTAGATGTAGTGGAGCTTTCAAATTCCATTAAAGATGCAGAAAGCACAAAATTGATTACTAGTTTTTATTTTGCTCTAGTGATATTGGCTTTATGGAAATCTTTCATGATGAGTTACGGCATTTCTATCAAGTGTCTAAATTACAACTAAATGCTAGTAAAACTATGTATTCTTATTGGGGTTTCAAATAAACTTTAAGAATCAAATCTTGCAAAGGATGGGTTGTCGAGAAGGGAAGCTTCCCGTGGGACACTTAGGTGTTCCTCTAATTTCTAGCAGACAGACCATGGATCATTGCAAAAGCCTTATTGATAGATTAATTGCTAAAATCAACTCATGGATAGGTATCTTTCTTACTCCAAAAGATTGCAACTTATCAAGACTGCATTTTTAGTATGCAAGTATTTTGTTGTTTAGTGTTTTATGTTGCACAAATCTATGATGCATAGAATTGAGCCGTTCCATAGGAATTATACGATAGCCTGGAAAGAGGTTTGCATGCCTAAGGAAGAAGGCTTACGTGTCAAAGAGATTGAGGTGTGTAGAACAAGGCTTCTTTGGTCAAACATGTATGTTTTTTACTTATTAGTTACTAAGAGTTCTCTGTGGGCTTGCTGATTTTTGAGCTTCTGAAGCGTTACTAAGCCTTACAATGCTAGCTAAAGTTGGAAGAATTTATTGAAGGTTAGAAAAGAAATTCAAATATGTTTTGTTTATGAAATTGGCACTGGTCAGTCCATGAAATTTCAGCATGACCCTTGGACTCATGGTCAAAACCTTTTTGATTTATTTCCAAATTTAAATATTGAGGATACTGGTTTTGCAAAGAAGGCTCTAGTTACAGATTGGAGAATTCCTAATGCTACAGATGAAACTGCATTATAGGCATGGACTTTTGTCAAAACTAACTTTCAATTGTATCATGATAAAAACTTATCGCATTCGATGGAATTGTAATAATGGTGTATACTCAATTGCCTTGGCATGGGATGTACTGAGAACGCCCAAACCTAAAGTATCTGGTCTAGCTTATTGTGGGGTCTTAGGCATATTTCTCGCCACAACTTCAATGTGGTTGGCTTTGAAGCAATGATTGAAGACTAAAGATAGGCTGTATAAATGGAAGTTAACACAAGATGATAAGTGTGTTTATATCGATCATTTAATTTTTAACTGTCCAGTGTCTCAATCCAAATGGAGGGAAATTTTAAGAGACGCAACACGAAGAGGCCTTGTTTATCGTAGAAAGAGAGATCAGTTGTTTCAGCAGGAAAATAAAAAGCGAAAGTCTACCTAGCAAGATTAGAAGGTCGGCTTTAATGCCTTCAATTTGCTTTATGCCAAAAGAAAGGATTTTGTTGATGTTCAAAACCAAACTGTGAATAGGGAAGAATTCTTTAGAGTCCTAAGAAAGCAATTTATATAAAACTAAACCTGTATAGGTATATAATTACGATATAGGATAGTTATAAAAAGATGGTTGAATTTGTAACAATTTTTGTTATGCCCAATGGCTTCCCCGTATATTTCTATAGGTGTTAGCAATTGAAGCAATTCGTGGTTCTGACCAAAAATTAAAAGCGCACTTCAAAATCTTCGTAACTGGTAAGGGCCTGCCCTACCCGCCAAGGATATATTTTTTAATCAAGCCTACGTGCCTGTTCTCTCGCCTGCTCCGATAGCTGTACATAGCATTCGCCAAGCGCCCTTGTTGATAACGGTCAAGAATTCATCAAAGCGCATAGTAGGCCCAGACATTTACTGAATGCTTGACCAATAAATTTCTAATGCAATAGGCATACTTGGATGATAAATTATATCATACAGACCCCTTATTCATAAAATAATATGGATTAAAAATTTATGGCATATGCAATGAAAAAAATGCAAATGCACACTTTGTGTTGTGTAGCACAGTTTTCTTTCTTTCTTTTTTTTTTTCTTTTTCACAAATGAGATTTTTGTGTGTTTTTATATTATAATTTTATATATTATATATAATTATATTTATATAATATATAATTAGTATTATATTATTTAATTATATTATATTATTATAATTATATAATTTTATATTGTTATATTAATTAATTATATTATAAATTTTATAAATTAATTATATTATATTAATATATTAAATATTAATTTATATTATATATTAATTTCTATGAATGAACTTATAGAAGATAAATTCATTTGAAATGAACTTAAAGTTCATTTGTAATGAATATATATGTAAAAATTAATGAATCCGTAGACAAATACTAATGAATTTATAAGCAAATACTAATAAACTTATAGTTCATTTTATAATAAACTTATTGATAAATTTTAATGAATTTTTGTAAATAAATAATAATAAGCCTATTTATATTATATATTAATTTTTATTAATGAACCTATAAAAAATAGGTTCATATGAAATAATTCTAGATTCCATTTGTAAAAATTTGTATATAAGTTTTAATGAACTTATAAACAAATACTAATAAATTTAGAGTTCATTTTATAATGAACTACTAGGTAAATTTTGATGAATTGTAAACAAATAATAATGAACTAATGAACATATATCTTGATGACTTATAGTTAAATATTTTGAGTCATTTTTTTTTTGTAACATTAAAATTGTTACACTGTAGAATTTATATGCTAAATATAAAAATATTATAATTAATCATAAATTATTATATTCTTTTATTTTTTAATTGAAGATTTTAATATAATTATATTTTTCTTATTATTATATTATTTTTATAATTTTTTAATTGATATTCTGATATTATATATAACATAAAATAAATACTCATTAAATTAAACAAATTATATATATCTAAATTAATTTGGATAGAATAAAAATTGCATTTATTAGAAAAAGAACAAAAAAAAAAAAAGCATACCAAAATAAACTAACAAAGAGAGATGCTTTTATGATAAAAGGGGCACTGTTTGTCGTGTTGTGACATGTGATGGACCCATAATTCACATTAATTTATGAACAGGAATGTATGATATCAAAACCCTATTTGGGTTGGCTTAATTTTACATTTCTTTATCTATTCGATTTTAACTCGTGCACTGTCAACCCATCGTAAACAAAAAGCATAATATAGGTTCTTAAGGATAAAAATTGATGACAAAATCCGCAGAGCAGATCCAGATACACAATCACTGCCTACTAAAACTATAATGACAAGAATGCTCATTTCAGAAATGGCCAAGACATTATTTAAAATCCGCAGAGAAGATCCAGATACACAATCACTGCCTACTAAATAATGACAAGAATACTCATCTCAGAAAAGGCCAAGACATTATTTAAGCTTTAGAACATAATTTCCCCTTCTCGCGTAATGAGATATGTGGTAGGCACTCTAAACTCACTTGGCACTTGCAAGCTCAGTGCGAAGAAGCTTGGCAGCAGAAACCATGTTGCTCAAGGCAGGTTTCGCTTCAGCGTACTTACGGGTCTTGAGACCACAATCTGGGTTCACCCAGAGAATGTTGCTTTCAAGGACTGCAAGCATTTTGTTGATACGATCAGCAATTTCTTCTGTGGATGGGATCCTGGGTGAGTGAATGTCATACACACCAGGGCCAATGCCTGCACCATATTTCACTCCCTCACGGAAAACTGAAAGAAGCTTCTCATCTGATCTTGAGTTCTCTATGGTGATGACATCTGCATCCATGTTAATGATCGAGTGGATGATGTCATTGAAGTTGGAGTAGCACATGTGAGTGTGGATCTGTCCAATACGTCAAAAAGTTTAAATGTTGATGTCAATATTTTTGAATCATTGAAATATCTCTGTATTCTCCCACTAAAAAAATTCTCAGTATTCATCCAGAAAGAAAATGCCACAAGATAAATGGTTCCAATACCCCCCGCACCAAGAGTATGTATGCATGCCCCATCCTCAAATTGGCATAAAACATCTGTGGATCCAAACTCTAAATATTTTGGCGCAAAACTTCTTACCCATGTTATTTCAATGTGACTTCCCCTCTTGCTATTAAAGACAACGAAAGACCAACCAAACAATTACTTCAAACTATTACACATGAAGCAATGAGGGGGACGAAGTGAACCTGGGTAGTATCTTGAACGCTACAGTTGGTAATCCTGAATGAGTGAACAGCCCAATCCAAATAGAAAGCATGCTCAGACTTCCTTAGGGGTAAACCCTCTCTCAATGCAGCTTCATCAATCTGGATGACGGTGATTCCAGCTTTCTCGAGATCCTCAACCTCATCCTTGATTGCCAAGGCAATTTGATAGCACGTCTCATGCCTTTAGAAGACACACATAGACAATGTCAGAAACCATCTAAAAATCTGGAATTAGTATTGCAATATAAGTTGCATTTTCTTTCTCACCTAGGCTGGTCATTTCTGACAAAGGACCAGTTCAGAATGGTGACAGGACCAGTAAGCATTCCCTTCATAGGTCTCTTAGTCATACTCTGTGCCATTGATGACCAGAAGACAGTCATAGCCTTGGGGCGGCTCACATCACCGTAGATAATAGGAGGCTTAACACAACGAGAACCATATGACTGCACCCATCCATTTGCAGTAAAGGCAAAACCAGATAATTGCTCACCAAAATACTCAACCATGTCATTCCTCTGTTGCAAAACAATTTTGGATACCAGCAAGATTCAGATAAATGAGAAAATAAGGGCATAATTGAGGAAATAAGATATTCTCATCAGGGGTCAAGCTTACTTCTGGTTCACCATGCACCAAAACATCAATGTCGAGCTCTTCCTGAAGCTTGACAACTTTACTAATTTCCTCCTTGATGGCCTTGACGTACTCATCCTCAGATATCCTATTTTTCAGCATTCAAATAGATAAAAAGCTAACCAGTTAACCTAATTGGAAGAGTACTATGAAGCACTAACACAGATAAGTGTGTAGGGGAAATGACATTTTGTAAAAAAATGAGACATGGGTACAATGGAAACACAGTGAATATATATATATATATATATATATATATATATATATTATAATGCAACTATATATAAAAAAAACATTCAAGCAACAGCGATAGAGTGACTAGAGTTCTGCCATAGAGAGAGAGAAAAAAAAAACAAAGGAAGAATTAAACGTGAAGAGAGAAACAAAGTCCCCAAGTGGCTTGGGTTTTCACAATGTTAACAAGTTCTATTTTTATTCTTTGATCCAATATTTTTAGAGTTATTTTAAAAAAAATAATTCAAATTTGATCCCAACATTTTAAAAATTGTTAAATCTCGTGTCCAACGCTTGTTCCCAGTGTAAAAGAAAGAAAAAATACAATAAGGAACATGCTCTCCAGTGTGTCCTATATGTGTCCCAGCATGTCCGACACGCATATGTCAACCCATAAAAAGTATCAGTACTTCCTAAGAAGCATATAACTTGAATCTCACAATCCAAGGATAAAAAGTTTTCTTACTTCTTGGACTTGTATTCACGACGCACTCTCCTAAGATCCAGAGTTTGAGGGAAAGATCCAATGGTGGTGGTGGGAAGAATTGGAAGGTTTAACTTCTTCTGTTGAGCATCCAGCCTTGCGCTCACATTTGTAGGCCTGCGGTGGTCAGATCCCTTCAAAGCGGCAGCCTAAAGAAGGGCAACGTTCCAGGTTGAAAACAAGTTATCAACACCCGAATATACATGTAAGGACATAAATAATTTTATAGGGGTTTCTTACAGCAGTTTGCACAGCCTCATTTGTCACCCTTGGAGATGATTTTCTTGAAACATGAGCCAATGCATTGGAAGAGAAGAATGCCTGAATGTATAGAAAAACACACAAGATCAGAAATCCTTTAACTAGTTGTCTGAGATAAAAAAGTTTCAAGGTAGCTTCTTGTTAATGAGCAAAAACCAGCTAAAACATTAGAATGATTGCTGCAATAATGCACTGGGCTCAAAGTTAGTAGGATTCTAACCAATCACTCAATAATTATAAAAAATTCTTAAGCCAGTGGCATATCACACTCAGTTAAAAAGTACAAAAAATGGTTTAGCAAATATAGGAAAATAAATAGCGAAAATTATTCCACAGTTTAACAACTTCAATAAAATCCAAGAACCGAGATATGTTTTATGCTGAGGGAATGCACAAGGTGGAGAGAATTCCAACTAATATCTACAAAGTTGTTGGAACTAACAGAAAAACTTTTCATAATAGCAGCTTTCAAGGACTTAAAAATAAGTAAAAATGCAGAACAAACTACTCAAATATCAATCCCAAAGTAATATGAAACCATGCAAATAATTCATTAAAATATTAGCATAAACAATTTGAATGTCAAATAACTTCAATATCATCAAATACCTGTCTGATTAGCAAAATACATCAACAAAAATCAGCAGATAGGTTCTGATTGAATAAGCAGTATGAATATACTGGTCCAGTACCTCATCCCTCTGTCCAGTAAGTGCCTTGGCCAAGGCATTTACTTCAACCACTTTCTGAGCAGCAAATGCAAGCCAAGACTTGATCTCTTTATCCAACTTAGGCTCATTCACCAGGTCAACAGCAGTGTGTAGAAGAGAACAAGAAGTAGAGACCACAACGTTGTCTGAGAAATAATAAAACATATGTCACTAGTCAAATTCATTGCAACAATGGAATATTGCACAAAAGAGTCAATACCTTTACCCACAATGGCCTCAAGACCATGCAATGTGTCAAGTGAAGAAGTAAGATCATTAGCCCAGATGTTCCTTCCATCAACTACTCCAGCGAAGAGGAGCTTGCCCGCAGGGAATTCACCTTTGATCAAATCAAGGGTCTTACTCCCACGAACTAGGTCAAATCCAAATCCACTAACACCCTTCAAAGATGTGAGGGTTTTGTATGCCTCAGCTGGAACATCAGCAAAGTATGTCTCAACTAACACATGCACACCAGATAAAGATGCCTCCAGCTCTGAGTATGCATAAGTAAATGCCTGTAATTCATGAGCATCAAGATCCATCACAAGCTTGGGCTCATCAAACTGAATCCAGTGTGCACCAGCTTCCTTCAGTTCAGTCACAACTTCCCTGAAACAGAAACAAATGAATGCTATAAATTTTCATGATGGAAGCCACCAGCCCAGTAATTCACTTATCCACTCTCAGAAAATTTTTTTAAAGAAGAAAACACAGTAAGCTCTTACTTGTAAACAGGAAGAATTTTGTCAATGAGAGAAAGAAGAGAAAAATATTTCTCCACACCCTTTGCTGGTTTAGACAGCAGTAAATAGGAAACAGGACCTGCAATGACCGGCACAGTCTCAACTCCAAGCTGTAGATCAGAAATAAAAGGCAGAAAATCCTCAATTTCAACAGATCATTTAAAATATCCAATTATTTTTCTCACTCCAAACAACATAAAACGGGCACAGAAAGAACCTAATAATTGACAATATTAACAACCTGAATGAGACAATATCATGGGACTCAAACGTTATCCACTAATGAAACATTCTGGTATAATATAGATCATAGAATGGATGCGTCAAACAAGGAAAGAAAAATATTAGTTGACTTGACAATAATTTGTAGCAGCAGAATTTTAGTTTTCATTCCTACATGCATGTTTTATGCATTTTTTCATCCTCATGTACATATTCATGCACTTTCACATTACTTTATCATATACAAACACGTGTTCACAAAGTTACTCTATGATATGCACAATTTAAAATTTAAAATTAACTACCATTAGTAGAAGCAAGCTTCCCTCGCATCAACTAAAACATGACACAATAAATCCATGTCCAAAAAAAAAAAAGGAATTACAATACCCAAAAATAAAAATGAAAGGAAGACTAAGTTAACTTACAGCTTTGGCCTCCTTGTACTCATCAACAGCCTTATGAGAAGCATAAGAGAATTTAACATCAGGTCCGAGTTCAGGAACAATGTAATGGCTGCAGACAGAATTTAAAAAATACCATTGATGCTGGCCAAATTAACATATAAATCTCCAACCACAAAGGAAATGTTCAATACTTACTAGTTGGTGTCAAACCACTTGGTCATTTCCATAGCTGGGACAGAGGCGTTACCTCTAGCCATGGAAAAGTAGACATCAAACCCAATCTCACCACCATTCCAACCATATCTAGGAGGAACAGCACCAAGCATTGCAGTGGTATCCAACACTTGATCATAGTATGAAAAAGTGTTGCTAGGAATAAACTTAATTCCAGCATCAGCCATCTGCTTCCAGATAGACGACCTGAGATCTCCTGCCACCTTCTGCAATTCCTCAGCACTACTCTTTCCATCCCAGAAAGATTCCAAAGCAAACTTGAGCTCTCTCTTGGGCCCCATACGAGGATAACCAACCACGTGTGACGCCATTGCTCTGTTTTGCCATATGCCGCACAACAAATGTTAGATTCCATAATTACATGTCTAAAAAAATATGATTTGTAACACCCCATAAAACCATTTCATAAAACTAAAAAAAGATTCATACAATAGATCATAGTTAATTCAAATTTCAAAAGCAACAGTTTCAATGCCGAACCAAAAAACATAAGAGCCCACTCTTCACAAATACAAAAAAATATTATAACAGATACTACAATATCAGAATTCAAGATAATTTGCATTCAAAATAAAAGACACAGACAAGACAGGTTAAAATTAGAGATTAGAGTACATATAACCAAAGAGGAATGTCCGTATTATGAGATTGAAAGCTTCACTCATTACATGTCAGACTCTAGTTAAGACAAAACAAACATGAATGGCTAAGGTCAACTTGAATTTAGTTTCATGCCAACAATAGACATGGATCGAATCACTCATCTTTCACAGTTTTTCAGATCTGACTCAAAGTTCTAGATTCAATCAGTTAAATTAATCGAACTATGCAAAATAAATCCCATAAAACAAGCAGAAAATGAGATCAAACAAAATGTTGAATCTTGAACTTAAAAAAACAAATCCCAAAAGTAGAATTAAAAATACAAAATTTTCTATCAACTAAATCATCCTAATCAATGGTATTTAAAAAAAAAAAAAAAACAGAAGGGACATGTAAACGAGGAAGAGCAGATCAGACAAATGGCTAAGTCAAACCCATAAAAAAAAAAAAAAAACAAAACAAAACAAAACAAAACAAAACAAAAACATAAGCGAAAACATAACCTTAGAAATCAGATCTATCGAAAGAAATAACGTGAATAAAGCAGATATATATGTACATATACCTAAGAGAAGAAGAAAAAGAGGAATAAGAGGGAAAAAATGTAGGGATGCAAAAGGGGAAGCGAAGAAATGAAATTGAGTTGGCTGAACTAATGATAGAATTGTTCTTCTTCACTCCTAGGGAAGTGAACGGCGCGAATAATTGATGAGAGACTTGGCTCATTTATAGTTCTACTTCCTCTCTCCCTCTCTTTATATGCTCCACGCTATCCATCTCTAGATCTAAGTCTCATTCTTTAATATTTTCAATTGTTTTCTTGCGTATATATCTTTTTTCTTTGTCTATTAATTTATCTATTAAATTTTTTTTTCTTTTATTAAAATAATTTATTAATCAATATTTTTTCCTTTCCTAAAATAGTTATTGCTTTTTTATTTATTTATTATATATTATCAATGTCTATCTCTTTGAATAAGTATATATATATATATATATATATATATATATATATATAATAACAAATAAGATAATTATCTCAAAGTCTCAATAACTTCAAATTCAAACAATTTTCAAGAGTCTAATCATTCATTTACAATTACAAAGATAATATGTGTTTGTTATTATTATTTTTTTACAAGCTATTGTGTATAAATATCAATAAAACTTAAAAAGACTAATATCATCTAAAAGATTATTTGATAAATCAATTCAATATTTAAAATTAAAATTTTAAATATTTAATTCTTTTAAATTTTTTGTTAACTTTATTTAAAAAAATTTAATTCAGTTAGAATTCTCTTAAAATAATAAATCAAAATTTTTAATTTAAAATTATCATTTAATACGTTCAATTAATATATAATAAAATATTTTTACAATGTAATCTATATACATTTAACAAATCAAGAAATTCTCTTGTAAAACCAAATTCTTTCTCCATATACTTTATTCATGGCTTTCAAAACACAGATACTTCAAACAAACTTAATTTAGTGATCTATCTTTGAAATAAATATTTGGCACCAAATTAAATATTTAGCATCTTTCGGTATTTGGTTCGCATCCTAATTAAATATTTGGCACTCTACAACTCTGGATCCTTTCGGTGTTTGAAATGCCATGCTAGTAGGGAATTTTCATGAGTAACCTTTCAAGGAGATGCTAAGGAAATCATAGATGTTGTCCAAAGATGTTTCTCATTTGGCTCAGCAATTCAATTTTTGTATTTCTTCTTTTCTCAAACGTGAGAGTCCAAGGAAATCTATCACTAGGTATGATGGATGAATCATTTTGCTTGAATCTACAAGTCTAGTTTGGTTGAGTAACTAACTTTATTTTAACAGTTCTAAAAACAAATAACTTGATATATTTTTGAATTAAACTAATATTTTCTATAATTTTATTTAATAATTTTTCATGTAACTTTTCTACGTTGGGGTTTGGAAAATGATATACATTTAAGCATAAAAAAATAATAATAATTCAGCCATATTGTTAGATTAAAGTTAGGATCGTAAATATGTATACAATAATTAATTTGATTGTACAAACTTATCCAATCATTTTTATTATCTAGATAAAATCCATATCACTCTAGCAATTTTGATCATATACTTTTTTCTATGTTCCTTAACATCTATATTTTCCTGCAAATGATGTGAATATTATTTTTGTATTATTGGCTCTTGTGCACCAAGAAAGAGGTTGAATTTATGAAAATTTTAAAATTTTGGATGGAGTTAAGTAATTTAAAGATTAGAGTTAAGAAGTGAAAAATCAATACAAACAATTTATAGTGGTTCAGGTATTAACAAACCCTACAACCATTACTCAGTTCCTCAATTGAGTATTTCATTAATTCTCAACAGTGTTTTAAAAACTCACATGAAACTTAGTGTTTAGGCTCACACCAAACCGTAATTACAATTGTATTTAAGGCTCATACACTATCTTACACAAGAGTTTTTCTCACTTAGGTTCACTCTGAAACCTAAATCCAAAGAGTTTAAGTCTCACACCAAACCTTCAACAACCCAAGTACAATAGAATAAATGAGTTTAAGCTTTGAGAATTGAAAATGCAAGAGTTTGGACACAAAAATGGCTATATTCTTGCATTCAAAGTCATTTAGTGGGGAATTTATAAGTTTCAACCACCAAAGAGCTGTTATAAATGAAACTGTGTACAAATCTCCAAAGTTAGATTTGCAAATCATGCATTTAATGCTTATTAGAGTCAATTCGTGGTTGAGACAAGTATTCATGATCGCAATGGACAATTTGCTATGGATTTTGCCCTTTCACAATTGTGATCTTCAAATGTTGACTAGTGACACTTGTTGTTCAAGTATTGGTACTTCAAGAAACTAGTTGTTAGATCTCTTTAATGAATTATAAACGTTGCAATCGTGATTTTCTAGTCGATTGCTACTTGAAATAACACTAGAACAGTGGAGCGCTACTTCCATCGTGAATCAAACTGAAGGATCATGTTTCATCTTAAGGGTAAGTTGCAGTCGCAAACTTCAAATCTCTCAACGTCTCTTTGGACACGTGGCACTTATGAGCTGGCTTTTTGGGTGACTGTTGAAGGACTTTTTGAAGCTTTTGAAAGTCATGATTTGAAGCCCATAGTGACTCCTACCAAAAATCCTTTTGGAGGTTTTGATTCCATAATTTCTTGGGGTAGCAATCACAACTGCTTTGTAGCGGTCTCGATTTTAAGGTCAAAATTGAGGCTTAGAGATTTTCATTTTCATTCAACTCCTAATGAGTTCCTAAATTAATTTCTATAAAATCAAAACTTAAAATAAGCATTAAAACCTTTCAATCTACAATTTCAAAATTAAAAAAGAGCATTGACCTAAGTTTGACCAACCTAATTCAACAATCTCCCCTTTTTTATTTTGACAATCTAGATTGAATATACAAAAGACAAAAGCTCTAATATGCATACTCTTATAGATATTAAGTGTTTGGAAGTTAATGGAGAGTTTAATGACAGAGTTCCTTAGTAATTCAATGAAGTTGATAAACATTTAGGCATGAATTTCAAAGTTTTAAAGTTATTCCTCCTCAATCCATAATCCCCCTTAGAATGACAATTAATCTAATCAATTACCATCCAATTAACATTCAATTTTGCATAATTTTATATATTATCTCTGTCGTTTTGTTAAGATAAAAAATAGAGAGAAAAAAAAAGAGAATAATGAGAAGGATATTTGTTGGACTAGGGTGGTTAACCCTAAGTCTTGGATCTTGACAATCCCCTAAGTCTTAGAGATCAAAAGAGAATAATGATCAATTCTAATGTTTCAAATTAAATGTTGTTTTACAGTTTTTAGTTAGTCTTTACATTGGAAGTTGGATGGAGTTAAAAATCTCCAAAGTAAGCTAGTGCCCCTAATTTGCAGCTGCAACTTGATATATGCGACCGCGAACTAGACCAAGGCAGTTGACAAATTGGACAGACGTATTTGCGAGCCACTTCTCTACCGCGACCATTTCAAAGAAAAGAAACCAAAGTCACAGACAAATTCGCAGTGTGAGTCATGCCTCAATCGCGACTGTGAATTTTGAAGTAACTCAAGAGGGAATCAAGTCTACAACCACAGCTTGACAAGTGTCCTAGGTAACCGTTAGAAGACAAAAATAGCGAGAGCAACTTGTGGGTAGCAACCGTGAATCTTGAAGAAGAAGATGAGCATTTTTTACAGAGGAATTCGCGTCCTAAGTCATGTCCTGTATAAGAAAAATCTTGACCGCTACTTTTATGAGCAGGTGAAAGGCAATAACTATATTTTCCTAGTGAACCAATGAGAAACTGCCATGTGGACTAGCTGTTAGATAGAAACGGGGTTTTTCGAATGGAATTTGGATTTCGCGACGGCTAACGAGTAGTAGCGACCACAAATTAAGACTGTCAAATATTTAATGCGAAAATTTATCTAGCATACTTTGAAGATTTTGTACCAGTTTTATTGCAACGTCTCTTTGGTAGGTAGAGGCTATAAATACCTCGCCAAATAAATGTAAATACAAGAGAATTAATAACTTTGTAACCAAACTCTTACAATTTTATTGCTCAATCTTTTCTATTCTTTTAGACAATGTTTGGTGTGAGCATAAACACCATTTGTAAAGGTTGTAGTGTGAGCCTGTAAAAACACTAAGAGAGATTATTGTGTGAGCTTGTAAAAACACAAGTGTAAATGTTGTTGTGTGAGCATATAAAATACAAGTGTAAAGGTTATTGTGTGAGCCTTCAAAACACAAGTGTAAAAGTTTGGTCAGAGCTTGAAAACACCATTGGTAGATAGTGTAACACCTAATTGCTGAGAATTGAGGAGTAGACGTAGGGTCATTTATACCTGGACCACTATAAATCTTGTGTCTACTTTCTACTTCTTCTCTTCCCTATCTTGTTGCTTTAATTTTTATATACCAATTCAAACTCCCTTCCCTTCCCCCCCCCCCCTTCGTTTTTCTTGATGCCTAGGGCCAACAAGTGATATCAGAGCCAAAACACTCAAACAAACCTTTATTTGTGAGTAAAAGATCATGGCACAAGAGGGAATCCATTCACACCTTAAGCTTTACTTTGATGGTTTCGACTATACTCATTAGAAGTATCGAATGGAAATCTACCTTAACACAGATGTGGTGGACCTTTGGTATGTAGTTGTCAAGGAATGGAAGCCACCCACTAAAATAGTGGATAGAATTGAAGAACTTATCCTAAGAGAAGAATGGGTTGAAGCTCACCGGAGATCAAATGGCAAAAATAAGAGAACAATGACCATTCTTTTAAGCTCTCTCTCTATAGAAGAGATTGGAAGAGTGCAACATTGTCAAACTGCACAAGCTAGTTAGAAGACTCTAGAGAACTATCATGAAAGCATAACTATAGTCAAATCAAGTCATTTAGAGATGTATGTCACTGAATGAGAACTCTTCATGATGAAGGACAATGAGAGCATCATAGAAATGGCAAATAGGCTCTTATCCATTGTCACCAACATGAAGAAATTTGGAAGAGCTCTCACCAACTATAAGGTGAA
The DNA here is from genome assembly GCA_949677035.1 of Omphalea diandra. Taxonomy (NCBI): domain Eukaryota; kingdom Viridiplantae; phylum Streptophyta; class Magnoliopsida; order Malpighiales; family Euphorbiaceae; genus Omphalea; species Omphalea diandra. Next base: position 1,570 of record CATIWR010096398.1, on the reverse strand, counting down.
CACAAAAATACTCAAAACTCTTCCTCTAAATAAATTTGGTGCTAGAGTTTGCAGAATACAAGAGTCCAATCTAGAGATTGGGAAGGTTCCAACCGACGTGTTGATAGGCAAACTCTTGACTTATGAGTTGGCCTTGCAAAAGGATGAACAAATGAAGAAGCTAAGAGGCGAAGGAGATAAACAAGAAAAGGAAAGAAGAACTCTAGCTCTTAAGTCTTTAACAAAGGAGGTAGAAATCACATCAAGTGATGAAGAAAGCGACAAAGAAGAAGAGGAGCTAGCAATGCTCTCTAGGAGGACAAAGAATTTTATCAAGAGAAGAAAAGAAAGAACAGACTTCAAGAAGATAGCTCCTAGTCCAAGAGAGAAACCCAACGATGTCACTTGCTATGAATGTGGCAAGCAAGGCCATATCAAGTATGAGTGTCCCAAATTAAAAAAGAAGAAGAGATGGGACAAGGAAAAGAATAAGAGTTTTTCAGCCACTTATGACGATAGCTTAAGTGAATAAAAGAAAGAATGAGAAGTTGCCAATATTTACTTCGTGGCACAAGAAGACCCTACTAACAAGGTAAGTACTTTTTTTTCATTCTCATTCTGATTTCGAATTTGATGAGATAGATGAAGAGCTTCTAAAGGCTCTAACCATGAGATGTGACAAATATAAGTCACAAATGAAATCTTATAAAAGAAAATATCAAAAGCTAGAGGATGATTATAAATCCCTCAATGACATTGTAAGAGAATTGAGAGCATCTAATGATGAGCTCAAAAAATCAATGGATAGTCTTTCTCTTTCATCTTCTTTTATGGCTTCACTAAGAAATGAGAATGACACTCTAAAAGGAGAAGTCATTGAGCTTAGAAGCTCCATCTCCAAGTTCCATAAAGGAAAAGAAGCCTTGGATACATTGATTGTACCACAAAGACCTTCACTAATTAGACATGGTTTAGGCTTCAATAGAGTCTCTTCATCATCTCATACCACATTTGTTAGACCTTCAGAACCTCAAACATCTAGCATTGAGGTAATTGGCGAGAAAAGTGCTCATAGCACTAAGCCTCCTAAGCCTAAGGGTAAAAGGAAAGCTCTCCTAAGCTCTAGAGCCAAGATTCAAAGAGCTAACCATGCCTATATATAGAACAAAAAGCATGGTCATTCTCATAAAAAATTTTCTTCTCCTACTCATCATACATGTTCATGCATGCATTCACATGACCAAGGTATGAGAAGGCCTCCTACTCATACTAAATTTGTGCATAGGAGAAAAATTCCTAAGTCTAAACTCCAATGCCATTATTGCATGAGATTTGGACACATTAATATTCATTGCTATATTAGGAAGGCTCACCTCAAATTAGAGGACCCTTCATCTTCTAACCCCCAAGGACCTAAGTATGTTTGGGTACCTAAGGTAACTTACTATTATTGTAACATCCCTATCCACATTCATTGGCATTATCACATGAACATATTCATTGCATAAATGATATGAAATCCCACATGAACATATGTATTGGATAAATGATCATTTTGTCATGCGATTTGTAGAAGCATGACAATGACACT